>JAGDYQ010000026.1:3407616-3657616 GCA_021962125.1 Bulinus truncatus
TGTGTGTGGTGTGTATGGTGTGTGTCGTGTGTGTGTGTCTATGGTGTGTGTGTCTATGGTGTGTGTGTCTGTGGTATGTGTGTGTCTGTGGTATGTGTATGTCTGTGGTATGTTTGTGTGGTGTGTGTGTGTGTGCCGTGTGGTGTGTGTCTGTGATGTGTGTAGTGTGTGTGGTGTGTGTGGCGTGTGTATCTCTGGTGTGGATGTGTGTTTGTGGTGTGTGTCTGTTGTGGTTCTGTGGCCTGTGTGTTTCTATTGTGTGTGTGGTATGTGTGTGTGGTATGTGTGTGTACATCTTTCCCGTCTTTTTCGCAAATAATATTTACGCATGTACCTGATGTACCTAGCCACGCGTTGCCAGGTACTTTAATGTAAGAGTAATTATTGAGAAAGCACTTGTCTGTAATTCTGATATGTTTATTAATTCAATGTTTTTAGATATACGATGTGTCTACGTGAATATACTGCCCCTGTTTTTTTGTTCTTGTGTTTTGTTTGATGTTTATTTACTTGTTGGTTTTATTCCTCTTGTTATATATAAAAATCTAAATTATATTTTTTTGAACAAATTAAAAAAACAAAAACTAAAAGAAACATTTCCATTGGCAAAGCATTACAAAACAAACAAACAACAACAATGAATAAAACAACAACATTCCATACCTTTTATACAAATAAATATATCAATCATTTAGAGCAGCAAACAAGCACAGTGAATTATTTTACAGTATCGTTTGATTATTATAATAAAATACTAACGAAATATTACTGGCATTGGGTGAAATTTGATCTACCTTTCGTGGGTTTTAAAAAAAAAGTAAAGAGATAATTATACCCAACTGAATTATTCAATATTATTTTTGAATTTAACTGGTGTGATATCTAAAAAAATGTAGATCAAAAACATACCGAGCAATTTACTGCAATTTTGTTCCAAAACGTCAAAGATATCGGTGAAGAATTTGCGAGTGAAGATGTCACGACTGACATTACCAGATGCCATCTTATTTAGATTTTTTTTATATAGATTTTTGTTGTTGTTGTATCGAAATCGGAGGGATGGGAGGGGTTGGGGAAGGGGCTAAATAGGCCCCTCCTGTCAAAAAGATGCAGGAACCTTGGATTTTCTGGACGTGATCCTGCTAGAGTTTTGTCTCCGATTTCATGTCACTAATAAGAGTACTTTAAAAGTAATCAAAGTAAATTCCATACTTGTACAATCAAACTGGCTTGTCAATTTGCCATTTTGTCTGTTTAATAAACTGGTGACGTGGGAGATATTTCGATATCATATGCTACGAGTAAATTAAAAAGATGCATAACGTCCGAAAATCTTTGAGTTTTGCGAAATAAATTCTAGGTAAAAAAGTAGCATACTAAATGTAAATTCCAAACCTCAATATCTTCATAATAGAAAACAATAACAACAAAAGGTAACAACAGTTGAATACTGGAACAGTTTCTGGACTTACAAAAAACAAAACATGCTTATTGTGAGAGGCAGTTAGCTTTACATGAAATTAAAATATTATACACGTTTTGCTTTTTTACTTATTTTAAATATGACATTTGACCTTTTTACCAGCTGAACATAACACTGTGAGTACATTGATCCATTTGGAATATAAAACTTTTTCTCAAAATTCTTGTTTCCTATTCCTTAGAACGAACTTGTAAAAAGCAGGTATATAGTCTCAATATAGAACTACACCAGGTATATAGTCTCAATATAGAACTACACCAGTTATATAGTCTCAATATAGAACTACACCAGGTATATAGTCTCAATATAGAACTACACCAGGTATATAGTCTCAAAATAGAACTACACCAGGTGTATAGTCTCAATATAGAACTACACCAGGTATATAGTCTCAATATGGAACTACACCAGGTATATAGTCTCAATATAGAACTACACCAGGTATATAGTCTCAACTACACCAGGTATAGTCTCAATATAGAACTACACCAGTCATATAGTCTCAATATAGAACTACACCAGGTATATAGTCTCAACTACACCAGGTATATAGTCTCAATATAGAACTACACCAGTCATATAGTCTCAATATAGAACTACACCAGCTATATAGCCTCAATATAGAACTACATCAGGTATACAGTCTCGATATAGAACTATACTAGGTTTACTGTTATATCTGTATTATGATTTCTCACTGACATACACAAACATAATACAACCATGATGTCCATCTTGAAATAGTTTTATTGTACTAGCCATCGTTGACCCTGACCGACAGACGAAACTGACCCTTGCCAGTAGCAATATGATCGATCAATATTAATCAATAATTATAAATAATCAATAGCTGTGTTCTACCTCCATGCTTATGTTTTGTAAAAGAAGAAAAGTATTCAACTCGTCGGTACCAGAAAGGTGAATTCATTCAGACTATGTTGAAATGTTCTCTTACCTGAGACTGAAATAAGAATCAATCGTAGATATTTCAAAATGTTTTAAAATTATTGTGAATAGAAAAGGTGCTTTTAGAAAATAATATAAATGCTAATGATATATTTAAAAAAAATTCAGTGTTTTTTAAATGATTTCTATTGATGTATGTAAACATACATTCATTTTGTCATTGGCTATAAATAAACCGAGTAATTGAAATGTGTGAAGTTTGTATCGCTGGTTTATATTTACTTGAAATGTTTCTCTGTTACATCTGTAGGCAATCGACATAAATTGATTCACATTAAACTGACTGGTACACAATAA
The DNA here is from genome assembly GCA_021962125.1 of Bulinus truncatus. Lineage (NCBI taxonomy): Eukaryota > Metazoa > Mollusca > Gastropoda > Planorbidae > Bulinus > Bulinus truncatus. The sequence goes on from JAGDYQ010000026.1 coordinate 3,410,363, forward strand.
CCATGAAAAATAAAATGTCTACATATTAATTATACTGTGATATTCAATTATACATTTTAATGCATGCCAAATAAGACATAAACTGGATTTTAGCAGAAAATAAATTCCACAATGACATATTTATTAAGTTCACTATAGCACTGTGACATTTTAAGTATATTTCACACGAACATAATTTAATGAAGTCTTTCTATCACTGGCATTGTCTTACATATGTACACACCTGTCTACTAACCTGCTGCGGCAGGCACATTTAAGATGGATGAGACCAAAAGTATTGAAGATAGTAGTCTAAATGTCACTTATTTCACTATACAACACTTTTGGTCAAACGGACTGTTAAGTAGCAGTGTTAATTATTTAGCTCCATTTACTAAATGTATTCCCATATTACAACTAACACATTAAATGTTAACTTCATCATATAACAAAGCTAAATCTTATTAACACTTGTACTCGTGAAGTAACGATACCAGAGTTTTAAACGATGAGATTCGATTCCTGACGTCACAGTTTCATTAAAATACAGTCAACTATGTAAGATATACACTGACAAACATACAAACACACACATCTATTGACATGAAATACACACCGACACACACATCTATTGACGGAGATACACACTGACGCACACACTGACATACATACATAACACACAGACAAACACACACAGACAGACACAGCACAGACAACATACAGACACACACAGCCAGACACACACACAGACACATACAGACATCATACAGTCACACACACCCACAGACAAACACAGAAGATGCACATACTGACACACACACACTCACAAATAGAGAGAGAAAGAAAGAGGAAGAGATAGAGAGAGATGGGGGGAGATATATATATATATATATATATATATATATATATATATATATATATAGAGAGAGAGAGAGAGAGAGAGAGAGAGAGAGATGACAAGTTCAGAAATATTCAAAGATGCCGATCAAACGAAAATATTTTGCAAGTTTGTTTTTTATAATCAATAGATCTTTCAGTTATTTATTGATTTCTACTTCCAATTTTTTATTGTGTATGCTCATATCATTTCAGCTGGTCGATAATAGCCAAGATGGTTGACAGGTTATCGATACGTTAGGACCCATTGATACAGGCTGGACACGCTGACCGAAGTGGTCAATGCTTTATGAATGGCTTTGGAAAGGGAAGTCATCGGTTTAATAGCTTCATCGTCCGTCCTCATTGTGTTACTGGCCTTTGCTTTGATTGTCTTTGCCCTGATGTGCTACAGGTGAATCAGATATACTGAACTAAATCACACATCTGTTGCAGATATATACATTTAATCTCACAGGTTCTCATTGCTGTTATATGTACAGCGAAACGTTAAAATACGAATGTCCCAAAACTTGTTTAACTTGGAATCCGAGTTTTTTTTGTCATAGAACACGAACAAACTTTAGAATTCGAACACAACAAACGCGCTATTTTTGTGTTTTTTTCGAACGCCCTTTAGATTAATGAAGGATGGTTTCAGTCAGTTTAGAAAACATACACTCTACAATTTTAAGGAGAAAATTTTGAACTTTCTTTTAAAACGTATCTGTTAACACCACTTTTATCGAATATGTACCATAATGATTTCTATCAATATAGTTTTGAATATTAGATTTCTTCTCACGGGCGCCATTTATCTCTAGTACAGCCAGGGCCGCCGAGAGGGGGGCAGGGGGGGTCATTGCCAGGTGGCCCGCATCTGTAAGGGAGCATAAAGGGGCCCGGCAGCCCCGACAATGTCAATTTTTTCACGACTCATTGTTTATTAAGGGGCCTGCAATGATGTCCTGCCCTGGGGCCCGCGTTGGCTCTCGGCGCCACTGAGTACAGCCGCAACTGACCGCAAGATGAGCCCCCCTCCTCCCCCGAACCTCTGACTTCTGTTCAATATAATAGTTACATTAAATATTTGTTGACTACCTAATCATTAATTGACAGAAATAACCTGTGAAAACCCTCACTTTTGTGACTGGTTACATTTGTAAGATTAGATTCATATTTATTTGACCACTTGAAACAATTCTTATGTCTCTCGACAGGCGATTAGAGAAAACCAAGCTGTCAAGACTGCCCAAATATGGACCTAGTGACGTGTCGGCCTGGGCATCTGAAGTGACCACAATACCTGCTACTGACCTCGATGCTGAAGTGGGAGCATCTAATAGGATACACGGGTACAGGTGAGAACAAAAAAAAAATTTCATCTTACATTAGACTTTCTTTTATGAACAACAAAGGTCACATCTTAAACCTTGTTTATACAATTATATCTTGAAATAAATTGAAAATGACAAAAATGACAAGTGCAATACAAATGTCATTCATAAATTTATTGTGCAAAGGGTTAACTGTAAAGAGAGAAAGAACAAAATTTGAAACAGGAAGTTAGATCTCTGGACGATTTGCTTGGTGATTTCAGGACAGCAAGTATCGACTGAGTCGTGGTTCATTGTCATTCTATTCAATCAAGTAGAACGTTTAGTGTGTTGCTCCATATAAATACATAGAAAGCGTTTCCCAAAAAAAAATGTTTTTACAAAAACACTTTTTGCATTTTCAGACCAAAAGTTTTAGTTTATCATAAAGAAAGAAGTTACAGAAGACAGAGACACAGACCTAGAAAACACAGTCAGGACAATGACCATCAGACTATAGAGGGCAATAGAGTGGTGTCTGTAATTAACGTTGGTGGTCACAGCCAATCATCGCCAGCCCATGAGATCTCTGGTAACAGCCGTGTAGTCAGTGGTCACATAGTGACCAGGTCTAACGGTCAGTATGTTTATGGTCACTTGTCCAGAGCCCAGGAAGAGGAAGAGGCTCTAGGCATGGGTCATGTGATCCACGAATCCGATGGACGTGTAGTGCATGGCTACATGGTTGATGAAAATGTTGATGTGACCACCGGTCATTCGCTCACCCGTGACGTCCAAATGACCAGTATAGGTAACAGCTACGTGTCCAGGGCCTCACCTCGACCGGCTGTGGCCCAAGACGTGTTTGTCCGTCCGGAGGCTGCAAGAGGACACGTCATCAAACAAAATGTGACCGTCGATCAAGACGGCCGTCTGGTGGTCAGCGGCTCGCGCCAGATTGAGCTGGACGAAAGCGGTGGGTTCCAAGTCTCTCACCTGGACGGGCCTCAGATCGTACATGGTCATTATTCTAGCGCTGTGGAAGACAAAGTGACCTCTCATCTAGTCCAGAGTGTCCAAGGGACCCCCGTCGTCGCGACTGGTCAGCCTTATCGCTCTGCGGCCCAGTCTACGACCTTGACCTCCCTGGCCCTGGAAGGTATGACAGCTACTGGGGTGAGTGTGACTGTGCCAGAGATTGTGGTCAGTCACTGTGAAGACAATGACCAGGCGGACAACAGTGACCACAACCACAACAGTGATGATGATGAAGAATATGACCGCAAGAGACGAGAAAATTATAAAGGTAAGACCAGCCCTAACTTATATCTTTATAGTGTATGATATCTTTATAGTGTATACTGTCTTTATAGTGTATGCTATCTTTATAGTGTCTTTATAGTGTATGACATCTTTATACTGTATGATATCTTTATAGTGTCTTTATACTGTATGATATCTTTATAGTGTATGAAATCTTTATAGTGTATGATATATTATTATATTTCTATTGTACAGTATCTTTATAGTGAATGATATCTTGCGCCAAAAAAATAATTTTTAGTCAGGAAAAAAATTGTGTCTTAGAATTTCAAATTATTATTTGAGAAAGTAACATTTCTGATTTGGTTTTATTTCACAGTCATTAAGAAACACTCCGCGTACAAAATTCCAGAATGGTAAGTAAAAAAACCAACCAAAACACATACTCACAAACACAACTCACACACACAACACAAACACATTTACATACACACACCTGTACACACAAACACACAAACAACTCACACACACCTGTACACACAAACTTATGCACAAACGTACACATATTTCACTATAAAAAGAACTTTAGTCCACCAGTGGGTCAGTGAAGATATTAAAAGAAAATATAATGGTATGAATTGGAATTTTTACAATTAAGTTTTGGTAAATTATTACTTGTGTCTTTTTGATTATTAGGATCAATGTAATTAAAAAATAAATAGATTTGAAATTATAATAACAGTTCCACAGTTTCACTGGCACACATAAGTATAGACACACGCTTAATTTACGTGTGTGTACACTATATGAATACATGAATAACTCATCCTGACAACGGAATTAATTTACTTCATTTTACTATTGCAGGATCATTAAAAAAGTCACAGAGCAGGTGGGTGTATACTTTAAATACTATTGACCTATTTAACTGAAATCTAGACATCATTACCATAAGAAGTATGATGTCATATATTAAAAAATGAACATGAACATTATCTGAACCGATATTGCATTTATAAAATAATTCATTTAGATAAAAAAAAACTTCCAGTTTAGCAGTGAAACTTTTTTTTTTATTTTTGTTTTCAATTCCGCCAGGACCCCAACCTTGACCCTGAAACTAAGGACACGGTGACCCAGCTAGAACAACGACTCAGCACCGGCCAGGAGCACCGGGAGTCCATCTCCGAGATAGAGAGGAGGCTCAGCAGCTTCTCCGCCACCTCCTCCTTCACCACGTCTCCAGCACCGACACGCAGCACTGCCGTGACCTTTGGGGCGGTGACACACATTCAGGACAATGCCGCCATTGGCTATGATTCCGACGCGGAGACCGGAGACGACCCTGATCTGTCCAGGCGGTCCTCGTCCATGTCTGTCCCTCCGTGGGGGGACAACTCTACATTGTCCAGCCGGGTGGAGGCGGACGACGTGAGGTCACAGACGGAGACCTTGGTGTCGCGTGACGGTTCCGTCCTGACCAAGACAACGACCGTCCAGCGCGTGACGCACGTCAAGGATGCTGATCACGCACCGTCATCTCCATTTAGGACGGTAGGCGACCCTGACTTGGCGGCCCCTGGGTCCACGTTCAGTGAGATCAGTCAACAGTCTTTAGTAGCGCGATATCAGACGGAGTCAATAAATAGGCCTACTTGTTTGCATAATGTGGTTGTTATGGAAACATTGTAAATATCAACCTGTGTTGAAAAGTGCCTTTTTATCACATGTGAAAAAGCAACAAAACACAACAACTGTAATAACTATCACTTATGGTTAGGAATGTGAGTAATTTAAAAAAAAAATCGAGATGCTGTCAGTTGGTGTCAACCCTGTTTATTGACAAAAACAGACAGTCGCTGCCGCATTAAGTTAATTTCTACATGGTAGGATTCTTTCAATCATAAAAAGGAATATTTTAGTTGTTAGAGTATATACAACTTTTTAAAATGATTTTCAGAGTTGTAAAAAAATATAAGAAACATCTTGACATATAAAAACATCTTTACTCACTCTGCCACTTAATAGGGCTAATATTATCGTGCATTTAATTAGCGTTTATGTAAATATATAAGGCTGCGATAGTGTCAGGCCGCGATAGTGTTAGGCCGCGATATTAAAGCCTCAATAATGTTAGGCCGCGATAGTGTTAGGCCGCGATAGTGTCAGGCCGCGATGAGGTTAGACCGCGATATTAAAGCCTCAATAATGTTAGGCCGCGATAGTGTTAGGCCGCGAAAGTGTTAGGCCGCGATAGTGTTAGGCCGCGATGAGGTTAGGTCGTGATAGATGTGAAGCCATGAAAGAGTTAAACCGTTAAAGACTGAAGTCGCGATAGAGTGAAGTGGCAATATAATGAAGTCGCGATAGAATGAAGTCGCAATAGAGTGAGTGAATCCGCGAAGCGAAAGAGTGAAGCTGCGAAAGTCGAAGCGCAGTGTTGCGAGGGTAGACGGTGCATACAGGAAACTTTATTTGCAACTTAAACTATGTTGTATTCTGTAGTCAAGACCCAGAATCGATTGGTCTTACAGATAATTGGTGTAGTTGTTTTATATTATTTATTGTTGCGATCACAAAGCTATTATTATATACATATTTCAGTATAGTTAATATTCGTATATGAAAATTATTACAAAAATACCGAATTATTTCAAACAAACTAGGGCCAGTTTAACTGTTTTTTATTGGATTACAAACGCCACCGTAGGTAATCAGACATTGTATGAATTGCAATAGATGGCATTATATCTTGAGCCAATACATGTTTCTATGATACTATTTCACTGTATTTTGATAAAATTGGTAGTTAATGACTCATAATATAACAAAGCGTATTAAAAGTTTTTATTTTTAATTCTGAGCTCACTTATGTCTTAAAAAATTAGGAATAATTAAAGTCTCCTGGTCAATTTCAACCAAGCCAAGATATTCTATAGAATGCCGGATTCCACACATTGCTTAGACAATCTATAAAATGCCGGATTCCATTCCTTGCCTAGACAATCTATATAATGCCGGATTCCATTCCTTGCCTAGACAATCTTTAGAATGCCGAATTCCATTTCTTGCCTAGAAAATCTTTAGAATGCCGGATTCCATTCCTTGCCTAGACAATCTTTAGAATGCCGGATTCCATTCCTTGCCTAGACAATCTTTAGAATGCCGGATTCCATTCCTTGCCTAGACAATCTATAGAATGCCGGATTCCATTCCTTGCCTAGACAATCTTTAGAATGCCGGATTCCACATATTGCCTAGACAATCTTTAGAATGCTGGATTCCACACATTGCTTAGACATTCTATAGAATGCCGGATTCCATTCCTTGCCTAGACAATCTTTAGAATGCCGGATTCCACACATTGCCTAGATATTCTATAGAATGCCGGATTCCACACATTGCCTAGACAATCTTTAGAATGCCGGATTCCACACATTGCTTAGACATTCTATAGAATGCCGGATTCCATTCCTTGCCTAGACAATATTTAGAATGCCTGATTCCACACATTGCCTAGACAATCTTTAGAATGCCGGATTCCATTCCTTGCCTAGACAATCTTTAGAATGCCGGATTCCATTCCTTGCCTAGACAATCTATAGAATGCCGGATTCCATTCCTTGCCTAGACAATCTTTAGAATGCTGGATTCCATACATTGCTTAGACATTCTATAGAATGCCGGATTCCATTCCTTGCCTAGACAATATTTAGAATGCCGGATTCCACACATTGCTTAGACATTCTATAGAATGCCGGATTCCATTCCTTGCCTAGGCATTCTATAGAATGCCGGATTCCATTCCTTGCCTAGACGTTCTATAGAATGCCGGATTCCATTCCTTTCCCAGACATTCTATAGAATGCCGAATTCCAAACATTGCCGAGACATTCTATAGAATGCCGAATTCCAAACATTGCCGAGACCTTGTATAGAATGCTGGATCTCACACACTGCACACAACATATACATTAATTGCTAAATGTGCTAGTGTAGTTTGTGTTGAGTACAAACTTACTTTAATGAAACTATTTTTCCTACACCCACTACTTTGAACAGCTGATATCATTCAATACAGTGGAGATTTAATTACAGGCTGTAGATGTTAGAGATTAGTATTAAAAGTATTCTGACTCCAGATCATAAGTTATGGTAATCATTTTCCCTAAGTCTTAGTTTACATGATGTAATCCCTCTCCAGAATATATATATATATATATATATATATATATATATATATATATATATATGATTGTTTTGTTTTATTTACTCTTTTTGTATTGTGTTATATTTTAAGATAAGATTATTGTTGAAATCAATTTAGCTTTTTAGGTTCTTCATTAATTTTTGTGTTGGTACAATGTGTCTCTGATGTTGCCTGTTGTGCAGGTTGTTTGGCTGGTTTAAATAAAACAATACACATCAGGTTTTAAACAAAAATGACTTTTTCTTCAATTAATAGCTTCTTTTTGAAATTTCAGATACGATGATGTCATGTAATATAAATATTATTTTATAAAATATTCACCTATGTTAATAATCTGCTTATTTCCTTGAACTCCTCAACAGTTGCCGTCCTTAGCTATTTGGTCGAATTAAGTAATACTGACATTATTGCTGGTACAATAAATAGTAAAGTATTGAGTTAGTGAAAGTTTATATATCTATATAGATGTTTCTAAAACTTGTTTTCACTTTTATCATAGATTGTATCAAATTAATTTAACATACAAATGTATTCAATTGATTGATTCTGAAATAACTGGAATCAAGAATAACTATGTATATCATATTTTTTATCGCTGTAGTAAACAGTGATATGGTGTTTCAGTGATTATTAGAAATGTGGTACTTGGTGCTTGTTTTACCAAATATATGTAGTACTCGAGTACAATTTTAGGAGTAGTTGTACTTATACTCCTACTTGCACCTTAGGTACTTACACTAGTACTAGCACTTATACTCCTCCTACTTGCACCTTAAGTACTTACACTAGTACTAGCACTTATACTCCTACTTGCACCTTAGGTACTTACACTAGTACTAGCACTTATACTCCTACTTGAACCTTAGCTACTTACAAATGTACTAGCACTTATACTCCTACTTGCACCTTAGGTACTTACACTTGTATTTGCTATTTTGGTACTTTGTACACAGTACACAAAGTCTTGCATTTAAAAAAACGATTTTACTTGTACTTGTACTTATACTTGTACCTTGGGTATTGTACCTGCATGGTCAAAAGTGGTGATTAGAGTAACATGAGAAGATAACAAACGTTATAGCAAAACTAACAAAAAACCAACTTTGTAAACAGAGTTTTCGTTCTTGCAGATGCTTTAATAATTCTCCAAAAATTTGGAAATCTACTCACAACAGAAACATATAGTACTAATCTATCCACACTTTATTCACATCAAAATACTTATAGTTCTAAACTATTCACACTTTCCTATAGACTCGCACATCTATACTTCCTTTCAAAGCCACGGCAATATATTAAATATGTTCATTTGATGCGCTGCATCAGAGCAAATGTTTGTATTAAATGTCATCTTTTTCTAATGGTAAACATTGTGTGTCAGTAAATCCGGTCTCTGAATTAAGACGGTCGTTAATCTGTGTTGTTACAGACTACACATTTAGTAAGGATTTTGGCTGCAGAAAATTTTCAACCTTTCTTTTAAAATCTTATAAAAAGGAAAAAAAAATGTAAAAAAGTAAAGATATTTAGAAATGTATAAAATCCTTAAAGAAATACAATCAACCTATTTCACTTAATAAAGCCTACTATAATTTACTATACACTTAATCGTACAATACAATACATGCAATAACCTTACTATAATTTACCTAATAATTATAACCTAAATTGTGACAGTGCGATGATCTATTCATTTAAAAATGGGCCAGCACTGTGCCAGCTGCAGCACTCAATCTACTTGCAGCCTCGATTGCAGCTACGTATGTGAGATGTGTGCATGCTCACAGAAAACAGACACAAAGACGCTGGAACTGTCAAACGCACATCTCCGTACACAGTTTTAAAAGAAACTTCTTTTTAATAAACTTGTAGGGTGACTGAAACATAAAGTTTAACTATAATACATTGTACAAGGACAGGGACGTATTTAAAACAAGACTCGTCATATTGAATGTTATCGATAATATCAACTGGAAACAGGGGGTGCTGCTATTTCACAGTGGCTTTTTGTCTATACGCTTAGAAGAAATAAAATATTTAAGGTAGGCCTAAACATATTTTAGTTGTCTTGTTATATGTATATACATATACATATACATATATATATATATATATTACCTTTACATTAGTTGGCTTGTTATATGTATATGTATATATATATATATATATATATATATATATAAATATTACCTTTACATTAAATAAACAAATCCACTGGTGTAGCTCATATTTTAAAACACGAAATAGATTTTTTGGAACATTATGAAACAGACCAAGACGATTAAGGAACAAAAATATAATTATTATTGGATTTGTTGTATATATTTTTTTTAAAGCTGACATTAGTTCAATACACATTAGCAACTGAACCTATCTTTAAACATTTATTTCGATTTAATTTATTCAGCCCTATGTACAATGTCAGTACAATGAACGTGTCAGTTCAGTAATCGTTACAAATACTGTCAATGTATGAACTTGTGTGTAATATTTAATGACGGCCATCTTACAGTGTACAGCAGATGTGGATTAACGGGTAGAGTTGCGCGGGTCGAGTATCAAATGCTGGGCTAGAGTTGTTAAGCGCGCGGCTAGAGTTGTTTAGTGCGCGGCTAGAGTTGTTTAGTGCGGGGCTAGAGTTGTTTAGTGCGCGGCTAGAGTTGTTTAGTGCGGGGCTAGAGTTGTTTAGTGCGGGGCTAGAGTTGTTTAGTGCGGGGCTAGAGTTGTTTAGTGCGGGGCTAGAGTTGTTTAGTGCGGGGCTAGAGTTGCTTAGTGTGGGGCTAGAGTTGTTTAGTGTGGGGCTAGAGTTGTTTAGTGTGGGGTAGAGTTGTTTAGTGTGGGGCTAGAGTTGCTTAGTGTGGGGCTAGAGTTGCTTAATGCGGGACTAGAGTTGCTTAGTGCGGGGCTAGAGTTGCTTAGTGCGAGGCTAGAGTTGCTTAGTGCGGGGCTAGAGTTGCTTAGTGCGGGGCTAGAGTTGAGTATTTTACAGCTATTGGATAATGTAACCTAACTCGCTGCCTGGGGCCGCTACTGTAAAAAGCGGACGCTTCCTATGTCAAGTTAACAATATGCCATTATTCATGTTAAGTTAACAATATGTCATTATTCATATCAAGTAATAACGCCCAATAGCATTTGTATTGAAAGGTTTCAATAATGCATTTTTTTCTAAATGTTAAATTAATTTTAATAAAAATTGCTTTGTTTTGAATTTTACGGTCTGCTTACAAGGAAAAACACTATGAAAGACTTACAGGTAAATGGCGTATAGACTGACAGGTAAATGGAGTATAGACTGACAGGTAAATGGAGTATAGACTGACAGGTAAATGGAGTATAGACTGACAGGTAAATGGAGTATAGACTGACAGGTAAATGGAATATAGACTGTCAGGTAAGTGGAGTCTGTCCACATTCAGACAAACCATTTTTCTTTGTGCCGATTTGATTGCCCATATCTCAATTGAATTTTACATAATTTCTTGTTCTGACAGTATTATGTATATGGTAATAAAAATAATGACAAAATGTACTAGGCCTAAATACAAAGCTAATTAAAACAGTTTACACCCATCGATTTGGTTAACAAGTAAACAATAACAAACATGGCGTCGTTTTCTAAACGTTGAAAAATAAAACGTACATTTTCTGTATATACATGAAATATTGATTCCAGAGTATTCAACAAATTCTGACTGCCCCCACCCCAACCCCCCACCTCTTTATGTGCCGTAAGTCACAGAAAAATTTTACCCCAGAATTTGATCCATTTCAGACAAATATCAAAATGTGTGTAGAATCGTTAGACGTGCACGTATTGCACAATGAAAATAAATATCACAAGAGTGAATATTAACATGGATGAGCCTAAAGTTCAGATGTTATACAATGTAGCCAAAGGTCTAAAGTTCAGATGTTATACAATGTAGCCAATGGCCTAAAGTTCAGATGTTATACAATGTAGCCAAAGGTCTAAAGTTCAAATGTTATACAATGTAGCCAATGGTCTAAAGTTCAGATGTTATACAATGTAGGCAATAGTCTAAAAAAAAGGTAAATTTTGAAAATACTATACAGTGGAATGGATGATTCAAATATACACCATGTAAACATTGAAAAACGAAATCATGAATACATAAATGGGTTTGGAAATTGTCATTTTTAAAAGGCAGACGATAACTTTAGTTTTTGAATTAAGACAGAAAGTCATAGATTAGCAAAGTCATAGATTAGCAAAAATCATGGGTTAGCAAAATCATAGATCAGTAAAAATACCAGATATTTAATTAAAGTAAATGTTATTTGTCAAAAATATTATCTAAAGATTATAGGTTACATTAGCTACAGATAATATGATACTATTTCATATGAACTGATCTGATATGTTCTTTACTGAATAAAATGATTTGGTCATTCAACAAGCAGTGAATGAATACACTGACTGGAATAATACATTCATTTGTTTTCACTAGAAAACATTTGTACATGTAGCAAGCAATAGATTTGTCGATAACTTACTAAACATTTCATGGGACATTTAAAACAACTAAATACCAAGGCTTGTAACACTTATCTGTTAAATCATATTTCATAGCTTTAAAAAAAAAACAATAAGATAAACCCAGAAATCGTTATGATATAAATATTATCACAATTATGTCCAGTGCTCGATTTAAGAAAAAACCAGTGCCGGGGATGAAAATAAAATTGTGCAGATCCGGGGATAAATGTCTATGATTTCATCCCCGGCTGGGAAATATTAGCTAAAGCAGAGCCGGGGATGACAGGTCTCAGTGCCGGGGTTATCCCCGGCGGTAAATCGAGCCCTGATTATGTCCATAGTCAATTATCACCAAATGTTAGGTCCTATCAAAGTTATGTGCAAACAACAAATTGGTCTCATCCCATAGACTACGTTCTCAGCAAGGTCACCACACGACTTTCCACCATATAGACCAGTGGTGGCGAACCTTTTTTGGGCCGCGTACCATAGGTTCGCCGCCACTGATATAGAAAGTAGTTCTCAAAGTGTGTGTTGCGACCTAATGGTGGGTCGCGGAGGAATTTCAGGAGAATCTTATATTTGTCAAGTGTGATGTTCCGGAGACTATTCGATGGGAGTTTTAGCCTTTTGGGCACCATCTACAGTGGGTCGCTATGGAAAAGACCTTAGCTACAAGACTTCTATTCATAAACATAAACTAACAAGCTATGGTCACATCATACCAGCAGCCAGGACTATCTGAACGAACACCTTCATAATAGTCTCACCATTCAATATGGCGTATATACACGTGTAATAATTCAACAATTAAATTAAAATATTCAGACATTTTTTAAAACTCATTCTTGCTGGAAACTAACTAAATAAAAAAGTTCTAAACATCAAACATATGGAACTGAAGTTTGTTAACAATCATAGAACTATAACAGATGGGTCATAGAACTATAACAGATGGGTCATAGAACTATAACATCTGGGTCACAGAGATATAACAGATGAGTCATAGAACTATAACATCTGGGTCATAAAACTATAACTGATGGGTCATAGAACTATAAATAGTGTAAAACACGGTACAGAGATGGAACTATATAGGATAGAACTTTATGCAACTCTATTTGTGTACACTTTTTTTTCTAAGCAGAGTTCATTGGTTCAAATCATTTTCAATATTTAGTGCGTGTGTGTGTGTGTGTGTTTTTTTTAAATGTGACTTTTAATAGCAAGAATCCCATTGGTTAGTAAATCCAACTCAAGATAACTGGTCAATAATATAGACTAGGTGGTTTCAACTGATATAGACAACGGAAACATCAAAATACAATTAATGCAATATATTTTTAAATGCTTTGTTTTTTGGTTTAAAAATCTAAAATAAAACATATAAAATAAAACTCTTGATCCACTAAAATGTTCTGCAAATGTTCCACATCCGACCTGTGTTTTGTTTGTTTTTAAATACATGTGTTTTACCGCAGCTTGGAAATTATAAATTAAGATCATTAATAGATAAGTCAACGGATCAATTTTTTAAACAAACAAACATACAACAAACAACATAATGTCTATGGTAGTATAAAGTCTACATTATCACAACTATGCAACAAAAAACCTCGTTCGGTGGAGTTGTTGGTGATAAGACACTAGGCATGATGACATATCTCAGTAGTCATTACACGTTCAGATCCCTATCGGGAGCTATAGATGTTATAAATTATTTGGCACTATATTATAATATTATGGTTTGGTACAACTGGCGCTAGACGTAAAAATTAATCCTGTAGGCGGCGAACGTGCAATTTCCAGCTGTAAGAAATGTTTTCACATTGGGTCGGATGCTAGCGAGCCACGAGCATTATTGCAGAGTGACCGACAGTTTTTTCTCTACCGGCAGCTAGTCCTCGTTGAAATCTTCGGGGCCGGTCACAAGGTCTTCGTTGGAGAACTTGAGCGCGGGGTTCACCTTACCGTTCTCCTTCCCGTACAGACCGAACTTGATGTGCTCGTCTACGCTCTCACGCGACGCCAGCACCATCTGCTCGTCGGGGATGTTCACTATGCACATGAAGATGTCGAACCTGCGGGGGAGTATCCCGTTCTCGAACAGGTACGCGGCCAAGTACGACACGACCACCAGGGTGAGCAGCGTGACCAGCATGGCGAGCGTCTTGTAAGGGAAACCCTGCGTGCCGGTCTCTTCGTCGTACAGCGGGAACTTCAGCAACGCCGGCAGGCCGATGGCCATCTCCCCGCCCGCTATGCGGATGAAGAGACCCAGGACGTACCCGCTGAGGGAGCCGTAAGTGTTGGACTTTTTGAGGTAGATGACGCACAGGAGCTGCGGGAAGAGGATGACGTAGACGAGGTCAGCGCATAGGTACCACAGGATGTAGATGGACTTGACGCTCAGAGCCATGACCAGTGCCAGAGCGGACACGCCGAAGATGGCGGCCCTCATGACCCAAATAATTTCTCTCTCAGAAGCCTGGGGAGGAAATAAGAGTAAAATCAAGTGAGTTAAAACGTTAACAGAAAGGGAAAGCCAGGTACAATAATTTATTGGCAGGTAAATACAATGAGTTGTAACAAGACAACAGACTTTTTTAGACAATGAAACAAAATTACGGATTGTCTAAACATGTGTTGAGAATGTCTTGTCTGTTCCATGTATTATAACAAACTAACAATGTCTGTAACATGTATTATAACGAACTTATAACGTGTCTGTACAAACCCACAGATTATCCAAACCATGTATTGTAATAAATTTACAGCATAATGCCAAATGCATTATAACAGACTAACAGGGTGTCTGTACCATGTGTTATAACAAATAGGTTGTTTGTACCATGTATGGTAAAATATTCATAGCATGTCTGTACCGTGTATTGTATGACAAATTGAATGTGTCTATTTCATGTATTGTAAGCTACTTACACCGTGTCTGTACCATGTATTGTAATCTACTTACAGCGTGTCTGTATCATGTATTTACTGTACCATGTATTGTAAGCTACTTACAGCGTATCTGTACCATGTATTGTAAGCTACTTACAGCGTGTCTGTATCATGTATTTTCTGTATCGTGTATTGTAAGCTACTTACAGCGTGTCTGTACCATGTATTGTAAGCTACTTACAGCGTGTCTGAACAAAGATCTGTAAATGTTCCGGGCAAACATTGAGGCAGCAGACAATATGGAGGAGTCAGCGGAAGACATGACGGCAGCAGACAACGCCCCAAGGCCCAGGAAGGTGATGACAGGTGGGCACAGGTACTGTAAGGTCATGGGCAGAATAAGAGGCAGGTCTTTATCAGGTACCGGGTACCCTCCGGTCCACTCAGTCTTGTTCCAGTCTGGGTGAGAAACACAACGAAACAGAATTACACACTGAATGGCATTGAACTACACTGAATGACATGGAATTACACACTGAATGGCATTGAACTACACTGAATGACATGGAATTACACACTGAATGGCATTGAACTACACTGAATGACATGGAATTACACACTGAATGGCATTGAACTACACTGAATGACATGGAATTACACACTGAATGGCATTGAACTACACTGAATGACATGGAATTACACACTGAATGGCATTGAACTACACTGAATGACATGGAATTACACACTGAATGGCATTGAACTACACTGTATGACATGGAATTACACACTGAATGGCATTGAACTACACTGAATGACATGGAATTACACACTGAATGGCATTGAACTACACTGAATGACATGGAATTACACACTGAATGGCATTGAACTACACTGAATGACATGGAATTACACACTGAATGACATTGAACTACACTGAATGACATGGAATTACACACTGAATGGCGTTGGATTAAACTTAATGCATATATAATATGTTAGTAGAGAGTGACATGGAGTTCTACAACAACGAGACAATAGGTATATGTATATATATATATATATACTAGTTTATGTATTTATCAATATTTAATTGTGTACTAACGACAGGAGGGGGGAGGAGGGGCTCGGCCCATTACCACTGAACATAAGGAATGATGGCGGCTGCCATTTTTTCCCCCGAAAATTCAAATTTAAAATGTCACAAGGTGTCATGAAAGTATATAAGTTATTTAGTTAATTTAGTCCATGTAAATGAAAGGTTACGTGTTTAGCGAAATGGGTGAACGGATGAACATATTCGATAGGTTGCACTCGATACTGAATCTTTCACCTTAATATTTTACTTCTAGGAGAAGCAACTCTCACACTGTAAACTAATTATAAAGATTTCTAAGTAGTCTCCCTTTTTACACAGTTTCATTTTTTTAAATTTCCTCTCATAAATATTATAGGTCTAATCTTTGCCAGACTGATGCAGCATAAAATAATGTTTTCGCTTTACCAACATAAAAAACAATAACCAATTCAAAATAATTAAAAAAAATGATTGAGAATGATTTGAACCTGTGGAGGCTGCGATAATGCCCAAAAGTGCTGCTGGCGTGGCCATAACAATGCAGCCAAAGGCGGCGATGTAGGAGAGAACTTGAGCCTTCATTGCAGTCTTTGATGATAGAACGCGCTGAAAATATACCTAAGGATAAAAGATAAGAGAATATCACATGGTGTATCCATATAAGGTGTATCAGCACACGATGTATCAACAGATGGTGTATTAACACAAAGTATAACAACACTCGGTGTATCAATAGATGGTGTATTAACACACGGTGTATCAACAGATGGTGTATTAACACACGATGTATCAACAGATGGTGTATTAACAGATGGTGTATTAACACAAAGTATAACAACACACGGTGTATCAACAGATGGTGTATTAACACAGAGTATAACAACACACGGTGTATCAACAGATGGTGTGTTAACACAAAGTATAACAACACACGGTGTATCAACAGTTGTGTTGATTAACACAAAGTATAACAACACACGGTGTATCAACAGATGGTGTATTAACACAAAGTATAACAACACACGGTGTATCAACACACTGTATTAAAAAGACGGTATATCAACAGACGGTATATCAACAGACAAACGACTTATTTAAATATCAAATAGGACATGACAGATTTTACCTGCCAAGGGATTCCCCCAAATGTCAACAGCAGGAAACTGTCAAAATAAGTTGGTATCTCTTCTACGGGTATTGGGTAGATCCAGTTTTGTGTGGCGTTTGTTGCAATGTTGGACACAGCAGGATGGGTCATGGCGAAGGGGACACTAATCCACTGTAGAAGGCAACAATATTGTTCAATAATGTGAAGATAACAATATTGTTCAATAATGTGAAGATGACAATATTGTTCAATAATGTGAAGACAACAATATTGTTCAATAATGTGAAGATAACAATATTGTTCAATAATGTGAAGATAACAATATTGTTCAATAATGTGAAGATAACAATAAGTCCAACAACACAACTTTCTGTTACATTCATTTTTATTTCAGTTAATCAGTTTATCAATCAACTAACCAGCCTATCTATCTATCTATCTATCTATCTATCTATCTATCTATCTATCTATCTATCTATCTATCTATCTATCTATCTATCTATCTATCTATCTATCTATCTATCTATCTATCTATCTATCTATCTATCTATCTATCTATCTATCTATCTATCTATCTATCTATCTATCTATCTATCTATCTATCTATCTATTCTCTCACCAGACCAAAGAAGATACAAAACAACTGTACAACATCAGTGTACGCCACTGAGTACAATCCACCAATCAACGTATAGAACAGCGCTACAGCGGCGGAGACAATGATGGCTGGCTGGGTGGGGAGATCCATGATGACTGACAGAGTGGAGCCTAAATAGACAACAAATAGATTATACACTTTTCAGATTAAATAGACAACAAATAGATTATACATTTGTCAGACTAAATAGACAAGAAATAGATTACACAATTGTCAAACTAAACTTTAATTATACCAAGGTTTTAATGTGTGAAATGTTCTAACCAAGGTTTTAATGTGTGAAATGTTCTAACCAAGGTTTTAATGTGTGAAATGTTCTAACCAAGGTTTTAATGTGTGAAATGTTCTAACCAAGGTTTTAATGTGTGAAATGTTCTAACCAAGGTTTTAATGTGTGAAATGTTCTAACCAAGGTTTTAACGTGTGAAATGTTCTAACCAAGGTTTTAACGTGTGAAATGTTCTAACCAAGGTTTTAATGTGTGAAATGTTCTAACCAAGGTTTTAATATGTGAAATGTTCTAACCAAGGTTTTAATGTGTGAAATGTTCTAAACAAGGTTTTAACGTGTGAAATGTTCTAACCAAGGTTTTAACGTGTGAAATGTTCTAACCAAGGTTTTAACGTGTGAAATGTTCTAACCAAGGTTTTAACGTGTGAAATGTTCTAACCAAGGTTTTAATGTGTGAAATGTTCTAACCAAGGTTTTAACGTGTGAAATGTTCTAACCAAGGTTTTAATGTGTGAAATGTTCTAACCAAGGTTTTAACGTGTGAAATGTTCTAACCAAGGTTTTAACGTGTGAAATGTTCTAGTAAAAAAAAAGGTTGCTCACAGATTCAATGAAAAAAAAAAATCAAAAATCAAATTGTTAGATTAAGTCAGCGATTCTCAACTGGTGTTAGCAGAGAACTTGATATTACGTGAAGTCACTTTAAGTATTCCGCGGAAAAAAAAAACATCAAATATACTTAAAAAATGGTTAAAAGAACAAAACAAACGAGGGAAACCATCCACACAGTAATGTTGTTATTTTATTTTACTAACGGAATTTTGTTTTCTAATCAATGTTTCTATTTCTATTGCGGTCTTTAATTCAAAATAGATTCGACAAACTATTATTGATGGTAGATGTAGGGCAAGAAATAGACAGTTTTGTTTATGTTCTTGAAGGGGACCTAGGCCACAGTTAATTTGTGGGTTTAGGGGAAGGTACATTGGGGGGTTCTCAGAAAAATAGAATTTTAAGGCCTCTTCTGCAAATATTGGGCCCCTATTAATCTGTGAAACTCCCCCCTCCCCCCTACAACTGCCAACTGTTCGGGGCCCTGACAGCTGCTCAGATAGCCTTCTTAGTGGCTAGCATAACAAAAGGTGGGGGGGGGGTTATTTATCAGATGGAGGCACTAGGCAATCACTTAAGAAAGGCTCTGAGTGTTTCATGGGGAAAAAAGTGAAAGCCTAGTGTCACAGTAGTGTCACACGACTTCATTGTAAGGTTGGGAACCGCTGACTTGAGGTAAGCAAGTGTAATCTGTCAGTGCTCATTGTGATTTAAACAGTGTGTTTGTAACACGAGTTAACTGCGATTGTAACATGTGTTAACTGTGATTGTAACATGAGTTAACGTTGATTGTAAAATGAGTTAACGTTGATTGTAACATGAGTTATGTGTGATTGTAACATGTGTTAAGTGTGATTGTAACATGAGTTAGGTGTGATTGTAACATGAGTTAACTGTGATTGTAGCATGAGTTATGTGTGACTGTAATATGTGCTTAGTCTGATTGTAACATGAGTTAACTGTGATTGTAACTTTTGTTATGCGTGACTGTAACATGACTTATGTGTGATTCTAATATGAGTTATGTGGATCGCATAATGAGTTAATAAGTGAGTTCAGTGCAATTGTAACATGAGTTATGTGTGATTGAAAAAACACGAGTCATGGGTCAGTATTTGAGCATGTACACAAAGTGTGTGTGTGTGTGGGGGGGTTTGGGTTGAGGGCCATAAATCATAAAGTGGCTTCTGGATGCAACCAGCAGTAAATTACCTAACTTGACACTGTCTGTTCGTATTTCTCTCCAACCACTTGTGGGTTAGCAGTACTCACCTAGGGCGGCTAGTATAGCCCCTGTCCAGAACACTTCGCCCAGCAGGGCGGGTATAAATAGAAGTCCACCCATCCTCTCCCCAAATTTAATCTGGAACGGGTCCAACATCGTGACGTAGCCTTGTGTTCTCATTCTGTTAGCAAAAAACAAACCGCCTGCAGGGGGAGACAAGTCAGGAAATAGTTAACGGTTGTGTTCGTGTTGGAGACTAGAGTTATGGGACATGGTCGTGTTAAAAACATTTCATCTATATTTGGGGTGGAGGGGTGGGGGTAGGGGGTTGTCTAGAGATGGACAAGTTTAGACAAGATGGAACTGACCTCATATGGATAGAAAATGGTGGAAGACGATAAGTGAAATAGATGGAATTGATAAACATTTCTGTAATGTAACTAAATCTTAATAGTTAAAACACTTCCGTAATGTAACTAAATTTTCATACTTAAAACACTTCTGTACTGTAACTAAATCTTAATAGTTAAAACACTTCTATACTGTAACTAAATCTTAATAGTTAAAACACTTCTATACTGTAACTAAATATCCAAACTATAAACACTTCTGTACTGTAATGAACATTGGAAAACGCGTGTACTTTATTTAAACAAGACATACGCATTCTTCGCTATCAAATCTGGGTTGATACAAACATAAAGCTATGTATTTTGATTAACAATCGGGTAGTTCAGGAAATCAATTTCATTCTATCCGGCAGTTGTCATACGGCAAGCTATGTACCAGGTATCCACAAAAATCTCCAATTTTTATAATTTGTTTAAATAAAAACTGAAGAGAAAAATTTGTGGAAATTATACAGTAATATTAGCTTTGACATTTTCAAATCCAGATATTCTCATTAACAGCTGCAAGAAGTGAATTAAAATGAATTCGATTTATTTTGACGATGACACCTCTTTTTGTTGCCCCACTGTCCACAATGGATGGCCCTGAAATGACCGCTCAGGAAGAACACACGATGTTTAAATAAATTCATTTATTACCCCCCCCCACACACACCCAATGTCTATTTTAGATGTTGGTCAGATAACTCAATGTCGTAGCTGCATGTAGAACCAAGGTAAGACATGAGTGAAACATCTGCACTTAATTTGGTGATACAGTTTGATGGGATATGAACTATACAGTCCAGTATAAATCTTTTAAAGGCCAAATAAAATAACAAACGTAATAACAGAACCTTGGAATCTCAGTGACACATGAAAATAATAACGTATCTAATAAATACAATCTTCCATATACAAGTATATTGACAGTAACAAATGAGATAAATCAATATTAAATGAACCCTTACTATTTGGGACTAGTAAATAAGAAATTCAAATGAAAAGAAATGAAAATAAATTTCAAAATAAAGAGTCTGAAATGAAATAAAAAAAAATTAAAACATGTCAAATTTCTAAATGAAGAGTCTGAAATGAAATAAAAATAAAATTAAAACATGTCAAATTTCTAAATGAAGAGTCTGAAATGAAATAAAAATAAAATTAAAACATGTCAAATTTCTAAATGAAGAGTCTGAAATGAAATAAAAATAAAATTAAAACATGTCAAATTTCAAAATGAAGAGTCTGAAATGAAATAAAAATAAAATTAAAACATGTCAAATTTCTAAATGACAATGTCACATCCCTTTTTAAAATCCATTTTCCTTGTTTTGTTCACATATACAATTCAATCTCAAAATGATTTAAAAAATATATCACATTTTGTGATCACTTACTCAGAAATTATTGGTTGAATTAATATAATCTTGTCAGAAATGACAGAGTACGACCATGGTGCCAGGAGCGTCATTTCAGATAGGGCTTGGCGAAGAGAGAGTCCAGTTTCTCTTTTATTTTCAATTTCAATATATTAAGTTAATACAAAAAATGGAAGTCAATTTAACATTTCTTTTCTATTTTACGTATGTCGCGAGTTTTGGGCGGATTTGTGTACTTAACATTTGCCTGGTTCGTTAAAAACATTTAGCAACACTGGAAATTTATGAGAAAGAGTGGTCAGAATTAATTGAAATATTTCTGCCCCCCTTTTTTTTAAATATTTAATTTTCTTAATTATAGTACTAGTGAAACGGGGGAGATGTTTTAGATTATTGATAGCAAATTGTCCAAGGTAAACGGAAGAGAGGCCGCCTAAAAAACACCTGGCGTCGAGACCTGGAAGCGGACACCATAAAGATGGGACACAACTGGAACCAGCTGGAGAAGATGGCAAAGGACAGAGGACTCTGCAGATCTGTTGTTGGTGGCCCCCATACCCTGACAAAGGACTCTGGAGATCTATTGTTGGTGACCCCATACCATGACAGAGGACTCTGGAGATCTGTTGTTGGTAGCCTATACCCTGACAGAGGACTCTGGAGATCTATTGTTGGTGACCCCATACCATGACAGAGGACTCTGGAGATCTATTGTTGGTGACCCCATACCATGACAGAGGACTCTGGAGATCTGTTGTTGGTGGCCTATACCCTGCCAGAGGACTCTGGAGATTTATTGTTGGTGACCCCATACCATGACAGAGGACTCTGGAGTAGAGATCTGTTGTTGGTGGCCTATACCCTGACAGAGGACTCTGGAGATCTATTTTTGGTGACCCCATACCATGACAGAGGACTCTGGAGATCTATTGTTGATGTTGTTGGCCTATACCCTGCCATGAATGAATGAATGAATGAATGAATGAATAGCAAATTGTGGTAAAAACCACACTCCTTCTCAGTAAGGGTCTGTAATAGCTCAGTGGTTAGTTATTTCGACACTTGTACTTCTCGACTGGAGTTCAAATCTGTTTCAAGAATTCGCTTTTTTTCTTCTTTCTAAATAAATATCAGTTTTGTTCATAGATACAAAAAATCTAAATAACAATAGTTATTGAAATAATTAGATTCTCACTTTTTGTTCATGAGATAGAATAACTATACCCACCCATATGGTTACATTATAGAACAATCTAAAACCTTGGTAGTAAGTCAAACTATCTTTTAAATTATGAATTAATTATTATAAATAATACATTATGTACCCTGACAAACATTAAAAAAAAACATTTTACTTCATGACGTTTAAATATTCACAAAACAAGAACTTGGATTTCTTCACACAGACAATTTAAAAAATGTATTTATTTATCTTTATTTTGTATCATAAAGAAATAAGTGATGTTTCTCACCAAACACGAGGCTAAGAGCATAGCCTACTGGAGCTTGACATGACAATAATCCACTGCGCATGATCATCTCTGCTGTTCCGTTTATATAGGCACCGCCCACCCATGTAGCTAGTAAATAGAATTTTAAAACAAAAAAAAAAAACATATCAAAGTAAGGAAAAACATTTTAGCATGTTCAATATAAAACACATCAAAGCATTATAACAAATCAAGTATGAATGACAATTTGACAGTTTTAAACAACAGAATGACATTTTGACAGGTGAGTAATTACTGTAGAAGTAATGATTAGTGTTGTTTTAGTCCCAGGTCATATTTTAGTTTCAGTTTTTATTTCGTTTTTTCTGTAATAATTTTAGTTTTCGTCTAGTTTTAGTCTTGCTTCTAATTTTAGTTTTAGTTGTCGTTGACTAAAAGTCAACATTTTCGTTAATGAAGGTTTTAGTTTTAGTTTTTGTGAACGAAAGCAACACTATATTTTAGTTTCAGTTTTTATTTCGTTTTTTCTGTAATAATTTCAGTTTTCGTCTAGTTTTAGTCTTGCTTCTAATTTTAGTTTCAGTTTTAGTTCTCGTTGACGAAAAGTCAACATTTTCGTCAACGAAGGTTTTAGTTTTAGTTTTCGTCAACGAAAACAACACTAGTAATGATGCCATTAGATCAATTTCTTCTTGACGGTCTCAATTGATGATATCAACTGTGCATTTTCCCAGCCAACAACACAGTAGAGATGAAGTGAGTGGCCCGGTTTTTTAAGTTTCGGGCGTTTATTTACTTTTGTGTGTTATGTGTTGCCTGTTTGACATTAAGGTGTCATTTTTGTTTACCTATTATTGATAAAGTGATGCTTTGAACCACCTTATCTTTCGTTGCTTGTATCAATCTATGCGTGAATTTGTGTTTCAGTGTATGAGTGTCAATGTATGAGTGTCAGTGTATGAGTGTCAATGTATGAGTGTCAGTGTATGAGTGTCAGTGTCTGTGTGTCAGTGTCTGTGTGTCAGTGTATGTGTGTCAGTGTATGAGTGTCAGTGTATGAGTGTCAGTGTATAAGTGTCAATGTATGTGTGTCAGTGTATGAGTGTCAGTGTATGAGTGTCAATGTATGTGTGTCACTGTATGAGTGTCACTGTATGTGAGTCAGTGTCAAATGATTACTGTAGACCAATAAAGTATCAATACTACTAAATCAACCTAACACTGTTCTCACAATGACCAACTTATTTTATAGTAAAAAAAAAAAGAATTACGTCGTCAGTTTTAATATAATGTCCATGGTGGTTAAAGACAGTTCATATAATAATATCTATTCAATCAAATGGTCTCTCTAAGATGTCTTCAATGAGTCAGTTTCGCTTTTCTAATCCACCTCAAACATCCCTGGTTAATTAACTGACGTCACTATTCAACCTCAACCCCCCCCCGGTACCTGACGTCACTAATCAACCTAAAAGCTCCCTGGTTATTTAACCTTATGCTGCATCCATTGCTTATACTTGTAAAGACTTCTCACCCCGACCCTGCCACTCACCCCGACCCTTAGTATACTTTATTTTTTAAATATTTTATTTTTTTGTACGGACATCATGGCAAAACTAAAATTAGGCCAATCAAATGTGTCCCACTGTGAGTCTGAGAAAACTTTGTACCGGCATGTACAGCAAATATTGTATCGATCCGGGCTACTGGTGGAGTTGTTGGAGATGGATGTGGATAGTAGGTTACTAGTAGTAAATAGAATATGACTTAATAATACTAGGTCACTAGTAGTAGATATAACTGTTGTTACTAGTTCACTAGTAGTGGATATGACTGTGGATACTAGTAGGTCACTGGTGGTGGATATAACTCTAGATACTTAAGATATCCACCAAAAAGTGTAAGTGGCATTTTTTAGTAAGTACCACTCACACATATCAGTTGGTTGAATTGAAAATGCGGTTTCCAGTGACGAGAAAAAAATCCCGGTCAAAATCTGTAATGGGGATATGTAATGGAGATATGTAATGGGGATATGTAATGGGGATATGTAATGGGGATATGTAATGGGGAAATCTTTGTAACATGTTTCACGATTAAGCAATGAACTTACCCCATTACCCATTTATTCCCAACATATCCAATACATATCCCCATTGATCCCCATAAATATTTCCTTGCATAAAGTCCCCATTACTGTTTTAAGGGAAATTTTAAACATGTCATGGATACCGATTTACTTTATACTATAATTGAATTGTGAATGGTACCAGACTGGACATTCTGACAGGCAGAAATGGCTACAATAGTGAAGACCATAAGAAATGTTGACTTTGATTTAAACACACTGCCTCAATGCAGCAACGTAATGTAGACAATGACATAATCTGACATGGTGCCGAGCTAGAAATAAACAGTATAGTGAACATTAAACGAATGGACAGGCTAAAATAAAAGAGAACGCGACAGAGGGGAATGGAGAGACATACCCAATTATTAATTTATTTTTTTTTTAATTACTATATCTCCCCCCCCCCCTCCCCCCCCCTTAATTTTTAAATTCCCCCCTCATTTTATTAATTTTTTTGTAAAGTTTTATTTTTTCCCCTCCAGCAGCCGCCCCCCCATATGGAATCCCTCCCAATTTTTTTTAATTCCATGAAATTATATACGAGTCACAGCCACTACTTCATTATTTCAGGTGTCAAGAGAAAGTTATGACAACTCTGAGGTCACCGTTTTGTGACTCAAACAAACAAAGGCACAACAGACGGACAGGCTAAAAACAAAGAAAGAAGGGAGACAATCCTGACACTGAACTAGGTCACAATCAGCGCCTCTTTCTCCGAAGGGCCGGGATAAATTTCCCCAGGGCAACTGCGTATCTAATGACCGCAGAAGCGTTGCTAGTCTGACAGTGGAAGCGCCATCAATAAACTAATCGGGCGGTGTAGGGGCAAAAATAGCATCCCTGAAGTGATGCCTACTTTCAGATAGAAGTATCGGTAGGGATGTTGGGGGGGGGGGGAAGGATGGAACATTGAACAATATTTGCACAACTTGACATACGTGAACAAAGTTATCAATGGGTAGTGGTTGGGGGGAAGGATGGAACATTGAACAATATTTGCACAACTTGACATACGTAACAAGTTATCAATGGGTAATGGTTTGGGGGGGGAGAGGTCTTCTTTGACCTGCAGCTAGCTGTAACTTTCCTCCGTGTGTGTGTGTGTCAGTGTGTATTTGTTTGTTTCTTAATTGTCTTGACAAAGGAGAGATAGTTCACACACACACATACACACACACACACACGCGCGTACCTGACAACAATGACGTAAATCAATGGCTGCAACAGGGTGCTTCTTTGTAAAATGACACAAGAAAAAAATTCCAAGAATTGTGAAAACATTTAGTTAAGTACTTAGTGGCTAAATTAGAACATTTTAGTTGTTACCTCCCTTTATATAAATATGTTCAATAAATAATTTCTGAAATTAGAATTATGAGTGTACTTGTGATAACTGATAACTGGGTCAATATATGGCATAATCACGACTTATCTAGACTGAATAACTTTGTGCATAATTGAATTCATATTGTTTAGAACAGACATAAAATTATTCTTTACTATGATACTTGTACACTCCGGTTTTTTTAAAATTATTCAAGATGTGCCATTATGTTAAACATGTCAACAATACAACTCACAACTACACTATTTGTAGTAACGAAATGTTAAAAGCGAATTGAAATAGGACACGGCAAGGGATTGCTTACTATTTAGGGGCGGTCCGCACCGGGCGAATTATTTTTTTTTTTTTTGGGGGGGGGGGAAAAAATTTATTGATTTAATTGAAATTCCTTAAGAGGGGGGGGAAAATCGTCTTCCGCCCTGGGCGGCCGATACCCACGCTACGCCGCTGCGGCACAGGCTGATGCGGGAGGTTTAATAAGACTGAAACAAGTCATTTAACATGTTCCGGTTTTGTTAAGACAACCGATATGGTCATTAAAGGGGAAACGAATGGACACACCAACACACATATATCTGTTTGTGCTTTCATAAGTCTGTTGTCTTTTAGTGTCTCCAAGTCAGCGTCGGATATTTTTGGCTTTACCACGGATAGAATCCTTTATCCTTTGAACCTATCACATTTTACACATATGAAAATGCACTCAATCACTGAGGTAATAAACAATCAATTGATTGCTCTCAATAGATTCTGAAATTAATTTTTATATTGAACGTTTTGCTTTGTACATCTAAATTGTCAAACATTTGAAACACAAAAGTAAGCTTGATCTAAGATTTTCAAATATTGTTCAATATATTCTGATATAAATAAAACATTCAATGCTGTTAGAATGTGTTGACAAAGTAAAGATAATTGGTTCTTTTAAAGTCCTTATCTAAACCTATTTCTCCTAACCCTAACCCTTATCTAAACTTATTTCTCCTAACCCTTACCTAAACTTATTTCTCCTAACCCTAACCCTTACCTAAACTTATTTCTCCTAACCCTAACCCTCACCTAAATTTAATTCTCCTAACCCTTACCTAAACTTATTTCTCCTAACCCTATCATCATCATCATCCGTGGCACTACAGCTCATGAAGAGCTTTGGCCTGCTCCACTACTGCCTTCCATTCGGGTCTGTCCCTGGCTTTCCTCCGCCATGCCCGTACTCCCAGCTTTTGTAGGTCCGCCTCTACTGTTTCGAGCCATCTCTGTCTTGGCCTGCCTCTAGGTCTCTTCCCTCTTGGGTTCTGATGGTATGCTATCCTAGCTGCTCGATCCTTGGTCATTCTCTCTACATGGCCTGCCCATCTCAGTCTGCCCTTCTTTATTTCTGTCACTATTGTGGGATCTTCATACAGTTCATAAATTTCTTCGTTTGTTCTTACTCTCCAGCCATCTTTGTCTTTCACAGCTCCATGTATTCTCCGCAGCACTTTTCTCTCCCAGGTATTTAGCATATTCTCAATAGTTTTTGTTGTAGTCCATGTTTCGCTGCTGTACATGACCACTGGCCTTATTATGGTTTTATAGATTACTTTCTTCGCTCTCTTTGAGATATTTTTGCTACGGAATACATTTTGGAGACTGTAGTAGGTACGGTTTCCTGCAGTTATCCTTTCTTTTATTTCAGGCAGTAACTCGTTGTTCTCATTAAGGTTTGATCCTAGATATTTAAAGTTCTCAACCTTTTCAAAAGTGTGGTTTTTGGTTTTGAGGTCTTCCTTATCTTCTTCCTTTGTATCGGCCCTTCTCATTACCATGTATTTTGTTTTGAGATCATTGATTTCGAGTCCTGCCAACTTGGCGGCATCTTCCAGCTCTGTGAGGGCTTGTTGGATGGCATTACTGTTTTTTCCTAGTAGGGCTATATCATCGGCATAGGCCAGGTACTGTACAGGTTGGCTATAAAGAGTTCCACTGGTTTGTGTGCTGTAATTGTCTCTATTGAAATATTCCTTTATTGTTCCTTTAGTGTCTATTTTGATGTTTCTTATGACTCTCTCTAATACTAGGTTAAATAGCAAGCATGATAGTGTGTCTCCTTGTCGGAGACCTTGTTGTGTGGAGAATTCTCGTGAGTATTCTCCTTGGACTTTGATTTTACTTTTAGATCTATTTAAGGTCATGTGTATTAGCCTAGTTAGCTTGTTAGGTATCCCAAAGAACTCCAATGTTTCATAAAGATAGTTTCTGTTTATACTATCATATGCCATTTTGTAGTCGATGTAAAGCTGATGCACTGGTATATCATATTCATAGCATTTTTCAAGAATGCATCGGATGGTAAAGATCTGGTCATTTGTTGATCTGTTAGGTCTGAATCCGCATTGGTAGTCACCTAGTATATTTTCTGTATAATATTGTAGCCTACTTGCTATTAATTTGGACATAACTTTATAAGTAACATTCAGAAGGGAGATTCCTCTATAGTTTGCACAGTTAAGCTTAGATCCTTTCTTGTGTATTGGTGTCACTACTGCCGTTTCCCAGTCTATAGGCATTTTTCTTCTAGCTTAACCCTAACCCTCACCTAAATTTATTTCTCATAACCCTTACCTAAACTTATTTCTCCTAACACTAACCCTAACCAAAACTTATTTCTCCTAACCCTAACCCTTACCTAAACTTATTTCTCCTAACCCTAACCCTTACCTAAACTTATTTCTCCTAGCCCTAACCCTTACCTAAACGTATTTCTCCTAGCCCTAACCCTTACCTAAACTTATTTCTCTTAACCCTTACCTAAACTTATTTCTCCTAACCCTAATCCTTACCTAAACTTATTTCTCTAACCCTAACCCTTACCTAAACTTATTTCTCCTAACCATGTAACCCTTACCTAAACTTATTTCTCCTAACCCTAACCCTTACCTAAACTTATTTCTCCTAACCCTAACCCTTACCTAAACTTATTTCTCCTAACCCTAACCCTTACCTAAACTTATTTCTCCTAACCCTAACCCTTACCTAAACTTATTTCTCCTAACCCTAACCCTTACCTAAACTTATTTCTCCTAACCCTTACCTAAACTTATTTCTCCTAACCCTAACCCTTACCTAAACTTATTTCTCTAACCCTAACCCTTACCTAAACTTATTTCTCCTAACCCTAACCCTTACCTAAACTTATTTCTCCTAACCCTAACCCTTACCTAAACTTATTTCTCCTAACCCTAACCTTACCTAAACTTATTTCTCCTAACCCTAACCCTTACCTAAACTTATTTCTCCTAACCCTAACCCTTACCTAAACTTATTTCTCCTAACCCTAACCCTTACCTAAACTTATTTCTCCTAACCCTAACCCTTACCTAAACTTATTTCTCCTAACCCTAACCCTTACCTAAACTTATTTCTCCTAACCCTTACCTAAACTTATTTCTCCTAAACCTAACCCTTACCTAAACTTATTTCTCCTAACCCTTACCTAAACTTATTTCTCCTAAACCTAACTCTTACCTAAACTTATTTCTCCTAACCCTTACCCTAAACTTATTTCTCCTTCTCCTAACCCTTACCTAAACTTATTTCTCCTAACCCTAACCCTTACCTAAACTTATTTCTCCTAACCTTAACCCTGTGTCTTGCGTAATTAATGTTTCTTTTCTTTCTTCCCCCCTCCCCCACCGCCTCCTTCGTTTGTGAGTGAACAGGAAATGACTGTAATTATTTGTCCCCAGATCAAGCAAGCTGTAAAACTGAAACAAATAACTGGACCTGGTCATTGATTATGTCAGGACTTATTTGCTCTGGTTTATGACCAGTCGACCTGGTCTACCGAGGCTCTTTAACTTCTTGTCTTAACAGGCCATTAAGTCGATTACAGACAAGGAGGACAATATTGGCTGTAGGAAAGTTACACACGAAGGTGCTTTTTGTTGGTGTGTGCCGGTAGAAGAAAATAGTTCAATAACTTGGTGCAACTAACTAATAAAATAGAATTATTTTATAAAATATTTTTTTCAAAGTATCTATTTTTTAAGACTGAACAATAGCTAAATTATAATAAAGTTGATTTCTGCTTCCGTTGGATTCGATTAACGTTGATTTTTTTTTTTCAGTATAAAAAATTTATATAATAATGTTTAAAGTAAAGTATATTATAAATTGCCCACAAGTGTACAAACTTGAACATTTACATTATTATTGTTTTGAATATCTTTCATGTGAGAGCGGACCCACAATTGAAATCTGCCACAGTGGCTTCTATAGTACTTAATCGGACTTAATCCACATCCTGTTTTACTTTGTCCACCATGAAGCTGTATCAAAAAAGTTGTTTTATACAGTTACAGTAAATTACATCTTTTTATAATATATGAATTAGTCTCAGGGTAATCAACCTATTATGTATTGAGTAAACTTTTTGATTTGTTAATTCCACGAAAAGATGATATATTTATCTATTAAATCAGAATAACCAGAGGTCGGCAACCTTTTTGACCTCACGGACCCCCAAATTCAAAATTTTAAGCTGGACAAAACGTATTTGTAATATTATTAGCAGAATGGTACCATTTTATTACCAGGAAATTAAAATCTTTAATATTGAATATATCATTACCACCAAAATACAAAAGAAGACAAATACAGTTTAACTTTACCAGTTCAAATTTACCAGTTCAAATTTACCAGTTCAAATTTACCAGTTCAAATTTACCAGTTCAAATTTACCAGTTCAAATTTACCAGTTCAAATTTACCAGTTCAAATTTACCAGTTCAAATTTACCAGTTCAAATTTACCAGTTCAAATTTACCAGTTCAAATTTATCAGTTCAAATTTACCAGTTCAAATTTACCAGTTCAACTTGATGCTTAAAGTTTTGCAAACTAACAAGTGCATGTATTACTATAAAAAAAATCATATCAGAGATTATCATGAAATATTTCAGCTCATAACCACATTGATAGATTGAATCAACTTGACACTGACTATGTCTCAATATGGTATGACCGTCTCCAGTACAGTTAGTGAAGTGAGTGATATATGCAAGATAATATCATTATTTCGAATATATTTATTTATTAAGTTTTAACAAGTTTAATAATATAAAGAAATGTCTAAAGATGATCAAACCATTCCACAGACACAATGAATAAACTAAACAACAACTTGTGTTGTCATTTTACTTATTATTATCAGTTCACAGCACAGGGGCTGGCCCACGCATGAGGTCAATAGGTCATAACACAGGGGCAGGCTCACGCATGAGGTCAATAGGTCATCACACAGGGGTTGGCTCACGCATGAGGTCAATAGGTCATAACACAGGGGCTGGCTCACGCATGAGGTCAGTAGGTCATAACACAGGGGCTGGCTCACGCATGAGGTCAACAGGTCATAACACAGGGGCTGGCCCACGCATGAGGTCAATAGGTCATCACACAGGGGCTGGCCCACGCATGAGGTCAATAGGTCATAACACAGGGGCTGGCTCACGCATGAGGTCAATAGGTCATAACACAGGGGTTGGCCCACGCATGAGATCAATAGGTCATCACACAGGGGCTGGCCCACGCATAAGGTCAATAGGTCATCACACAGGGGCTGGCTCACGCATGAGGTCAATAGGTCATAACACAGGGGCTGGTCCACGCATGAGGTCAGTAGGTCATCACACAGGGGCTGGCCCACGCATGAGGTCAATAGGTCATAACACAGGGGCTGGTCCACGCATGAGGTGAATAAGTCATCACACAGGGGCTGGCCCACGCATGAGGACAATAGGTCATAACACAGGGGCTGGCTCACGCATGAGGTCAGTAGGTCATAACACAGGGGCTGGCTCACGCATGAGGACAATAGGTCATAACACAGGGGCTGGCTCACGCATGAGGTCAATAGGTCATAACGCAGGGGCTGGCCCACGCATGAGGTCAATAAGAGCCACCTTACACGTTTTTATAAAACAAAAAGAATGACACACAGCCACATTATTCCCTGTTAAACTAAATGACGTCATTAAACAAGGGAATAAACAACGTTTTAAATGGGTGTCAGGATTATTGTATACAGCTCTGGTGCAGCTCTTTTTAAAGTATACAGCTCTGGTGCAGCTCTTATAGTATACAGTTCTGATGCAGCACTTATTGTATACAGCTCTGATGCAGCACTTATTGTATACAGCTCTGATGCAGTTCTTATAGTATACAGCTCTGGTGCAGCTCTGATAGTATACAGCTCTGGTGCAGCTCTTATAGTATACAGCTCTGATGCAGCTCTTATAGTATACAGCTCTGATGCAGCACTTATTGTATACAGCTCTGGTGCAGCTCTTTTTAAAGTATACAGCTCTGGTGCAGCTCTTATAGTATACAGTTCTGATGCAGCACTTATTGTATACAGCTCTGATGCAGCACTTATTGTATACAGCTCTGATGCAGTTCTTATAGTATACAGCTCTGGTGCAGCTCTGATAGTATACAGCTCTGTTGCAGCACTTATTGTATACAGCTCTGATGCAGCACTTATTGTATACAGCTCTGATGCAGCACTTATTGTATACAGCTCTGATGCAGCACTTATTGTATACAGCTCTGATGCAGTTCTTATAGTATACAGCTCTGGTGCAGCTCTGATAGTATACAGCTCTGTTGCAGCACTTATTGTATACAGCTCTGATGCAGCACTTATTGTATACAGCTCTGATGCAGCACTTATTGTATACAGCTCTGGTGCAGCTCTTATAGTATACAGCTCTGATGCAGCACTTATTGTATACAGCTCTGGTGCAGCTCTTATTGTATACAGCTATAAGAGTATGATTTGACCACCGTAATAATAGAAAGAGGTGAAGACGATTACCTATTTTATTACAGGTGACATAGTCTTGAAACAAGATCTAAATGTACACAGAGATGTTTGTCTAGACATCTTTCAAATGATGAATTCGTTAAAAAAGAAATCGTACCTGCCTTTGTGTATGTGGTTAGTATGCAATGTACCAACAAAATTTTGTTGACTTATCTATACTATTTGCTCACGCTATATCATGCATGTGCTCACTCTGTGACTCCGTTTACCTGTCAGTGAACCTATCAGTTTACCTGTCAGTTTACCTTCAGTTTACCTGTCAGTTTACCTGTACTTTTCTATAAAATTTCCCACGTTTGTCACATACACTTTCCGATGACTGACGTCAAGGTACCAATAAATTTGACCTCAATTTTATAACAGTCTATATTTATATGCAGACTAATCGTGTATGTTGATCTTTGGGCCTTCAAATACAATAATATGGATTGAATTTAAGCACTACAAAATTCTTTTACAGCTACAAATGCGAGTATATCAAGTTGTACAATAGTCTGAAAAAGCACAACTAAAAGTACGTTTATCTATAATAGTACTACAAAAAGTCTGATACAGACAGCTACAAGATGGATGTTGTAATGACAGGACTCAATGGAAGCTTTAATGATGTAAATTTCCGGTCTTCACGAGTTGTTCATTTCAAACGAGTCGCCCGTTTCCACGTATTGATTTTCTCAAAACTCTGATAATCATAGATGAGCCAGTTAATGAGCCGCCACGTTACCTTGGATATTGGATTAGACTGGACCATCCACACGGGGTCTTAAAGTGTAGAGAGCAATGTATCCACTAGATAAATCCACACGACATTTACATAAGGTTTTTAAAGTGTAGAGAAATATAGATATATAAGAGTATCTGCAAGATAAATCCAGACGTTGTTTTATCAGCACTTATTCAATATGCACTAGTCCAGACCTTTGAGGTATTCACACTGGCGTAGAGACCGGAAGGCAATGAGTAGTCACCTTCATCTGAATTTCGGAAAAACTCGGTATGTCATCACACATGACATTAGTTAGTACATATGACACACAGCTACGTTATGTCATCACACATGACATTAGTACACATGACACACAGCTACGTTATGTCATCACACATGACATTAGTACATATGACACACAGCTACGTCATGTCATCACACATGACATTAGTACACATGACACACAGCTACGTTATGTCACCACAAATGACATTAGTACATATGACACACATCTACATTAGGTCATCACACATGACATTAGTACATACGACACAAAGCTACGTTATATCATCACAATGATATTAGTACATATGACACAGTTACGTTATGTCATCACACATGATATTAATACATATGACACAGCTACGTTATGTCATCACACATGACATTAGTACATATGACACTCAACTTTCTTAGACATATGTAAGGAAAGCCTCCCTCAACAAAGAACATATACTAAAGAGACGACCCCCCCCCTCAGCTCGACTTTATTTTACTTTTACAAAATGTATTTGCAATGTTAGGTCCAGTTATTAGGCTAATTCAACACATTCCTTTCAAATTTGAGATCAAATAATTAGAACGTTAACGGTAAACACTGCAGGTAAGCAGACACAAATATATTCATAAGGATGAAATGATGATTTTGTATTTTTAACAGGACGCCAGGACGAAGACAGATACTTGTACCTAGTACTCTCTAAAACGTATTAACAGTTCTGGTAGTCATGTAGGCAATACATCAACCGTTTGCTCAGATGTGTCATAACAGGGATGTACTACTCACTCTGGTTCTGAAGTGCGTTAGATAAAAGACAGTCAAAAGTCTTGAGCTTTTTGTAAAAGTCGACAGAGGGGGGCATACAGGTAAGCGGGGCCTGGAACGAGGGCCCATCGTGAGGACTAGGTCATGTGACATATGCAGGGCCTGGAACGAGTGCCCATCGCGAGGACTAGGTCATGTGACATATGCAAGGACTGGAACAAACGTTCAGTTTTGTTTTTAGTCAGGTAACAAACAAAAAAATCTCCCAGCGCGGGGGCCCTCTATCTAGGGACACCCCTACCGTGGGGCGTGTCCCCTATGTGTTGACTGTGATTTAATAATGAACCTTAATTGTATATGCTTACAAATATGAAATTTCCTGACAGAAAAATACGACCTACTGTTTGGTAGTCGAGATCTCTACCACACTGCTACCCCGTCCCGTTGATCATCCCTGATATTTGCAGAATTTATTTTGTAACTATAAAGTGAACGAAACACATGACATTTACTTGGTCATATTTCAGTGAACGAAACACATGACATTTACTTGGTCATATTACAGTGAACGCAACACATGACATGACTAAGTCATATTACAGTGAACGCAACACATGACATGACTAGGTCATATTACAGTGAACGCAACACATGACATGACTAGGTCATATTACAGTGAACGCAACACATGAGATGACTTGGTCATATTATAGTGAACGCAACACATGACATGACTTGGTCATATTACAGTGAACGCAACACATGACATGACTTGGTCATATTACAGTGAACGCAACACGTGACATTTACTTGGTCATATTACAGTGAACGCAACACATGACATTTACTTGGTCATATTACAGTGAACGCAACACATG
The DNA here is from genome assembly GCA_021962125.1 of Bulinus truncatus. Taxonomy (NCBI): domain Eukaryota; kingdom Metazoa; phylum Mollusca; class Gastropoda; family Planorbidae; genus Bulinus; species Bulinus truncatus. The sequence goes on from JAGDYQ010000026.1 coordinate 3,446,508, forward strand.
ACATGACTAGGTCATAAAGATAAACCTGTATAAACAGAACTGTTTTTGTAAGTTCCCTTCCTTCCTTTATTTCAAAAATTAGATATTTATAACTAGAAATCCGTATTTTGAGTGTTATCAATGTGCATTATGTCTCATTATGTACATCAAAAACGGCGGTCGTCTTGGCAGCCATTTTGTCTGTTGATTGAACCAATACAACGTTGAATCAGTTGCCTCGCATTTTTCGAATTTCCGGCCTAAAACCTTGGGAGAATTTCTCGACCTTTGCCCTCATCTGTCCATTTCCCAGTCTGGCCTGGATTAATCAGTTCCCCCTTCTCTTCAATATTGTCAGCGTTAGACTTGAACACACAAAATAGATTAGAAGCTAAACCTAAGTTTACATCCTAGAGATCTAGATAGCAAACATTCTTTGGTTCAAATTAATGTGCTCACTAAGAATGAGTAACTGTTATGATTTACCGTCTCATAGAGGGAACGGAAGGTTGTGCGGTAAAGCGATCGACTGTTGACCTGAAGGTACCTGGTTCGAACTCCGGTGAGGACCAATGAAATTGTTCAGGTCTTGGCTCAAGTTCCCGATATATCTCCCGTGGTGCATCCATGGCCTCTGCACTATCGGCTGTGGTGGGGTTGAAAGAAGGGCACCATAAAAACCGTCGCATTGGTGGCTGATAGGATCTAAGAGAGTTCATCTCATCCGTACAGGGACTTCACACACACACACATACACAACGTCTCATTAGGAATGTAACCGAAAATAAATGAACTAAATGAATCTGAAAGAAGCCCATCACGTCTTCAATAACACATGCGTATAGTTTAATAATTGACATCGTCTGTTACAATAAAACCTATTAGTATTAAACTACTAGTAAACATTGACCTTTTTATTTAGCGCGGGATCGAGAATAGTCCACCTTGCCTTAAATACTTGACATAGATGACGTCATATTGCTTTGGGACAAACAGAACCCATCTAACATTAACAGCGAATTAAGAGAACAATTAAAATACTCTTAGCTATTTTCATAAGTTTATTTGAAAATTCACTTGCGTATCAATGTACAACGTAGCAAACAATAGCACCGTAATGTCTAAAATACTTTTTACATAAAAGCTAACCCGAAGAAAATTATAATGTCTTTTTTTTTGGTAAAAATAGTAAACAAAGGCCCGGTACCCGGACCGGTTTGTAGGCATGCATTTGGAGTTGAAAATAGTCATATATATATTTGAGCGCGTTAACAAAAGTCTATATAGAAAAAAAATAGCATGTCTATGTACTCGAAGAGGCCCCAAAGGACATGAACAGATTATTGAAGCCAAAATACTTTAGAGTATAGGGCATACATGAATTAGTCTGCATTGTGTATGGCCCTACTCAGACTCCATCCTTATACAATTCATTCATATGACTTCATGATAAAAAAAATTAAAAACAAAATTGTGGTTTTGTATGTTGGTGGTAAAGGGAGATAGATAGTTGTACATTAGATATTGACATTTTATAGAAAGAATAACAAATTGAACACCATAAATATTACATTATATTGAAATATACATACATAATGTACAATATACAATATATTTTGTAACAGATAGGATTTTTTGTATTATACATGTAAATGTCGTCATATTTATATTCTGAGTACCACGAATTTATTTCACTGATGTGAGAATAAAGTTGACTATTTCTCCCATTATTTAATTTCCTCGAGGGTTGAAAGTTGCGGAAAGCTACTAACAAATGTGAGTTCTTTCCAACCTATCATTGTCTGAGACATACCATAGTCTACGGGGCTTAGATCATTGGGTTTCTCAATTTATGAAAATAAACCATTTTGCGAGGTTGATGGTAGGGTGGTCTACTATGATGACTATCCGAGACCATAGTTTTCACAGCTGGCGGTGGTGACGGATGTGGTCGGCACACAACACCCTTCCACTCTGTCCTACTCAAGGACACCCGCGCAGCCTGCCATTTCGGACTTGAGGATACAGGCACACTACACCCTCCCCTCCGTCCGAGTGGCAGGAAAAACCCCTTGTCTTACCATTCTGGCCGATCAAGCAGTACACGCACTCTGCTGGTCTGGCCATTTTGGGCAAGTCTTAAAACCCTCTTTTCTGCCATCCCTGCAGATGATAGCGGGGCACACTCACCCCGCCGCTCTGTAGGGATGGCAGACATGCATCAGCGCCGGCAACAATGCTGGTGTGGTACGCACACTACACCCTATCATGCTAGTAATGGCGGCGTAAAAAAACAAGCAATTTAAGTCTTTTCCGTTTCGGACAAAGGACATTTTAGAGCATTTTCGTGTACGCAGTGGCTACGGTTACGCCGGACGAAATCCGTATTTTTTTTCCGGGTTACAGCCATAGATATTGAGAGGGAAGTAATCATGTTGAATAAATGTTACAAAAGTAAATAATTATTACGCCCCTTTGATTAGCTTTTATTATTTATATTTAAAATATAAGCAAAAACGGTACTTAAAACGCCCCCTTTTTCGGCCCTCAGAGGTCAGATAGCGAAACGAACTTTTGATGTACACTTGGCAGGCCAAGACCTACAAAATGATATATACATCATGGGTCTAGGACTTATGGTTGCTGAGATATAGGGCGCTCCTTTATTAATATAGCTTATATAGTAAAAAATGGTACTTAAAACGCCCCCTTTTTTGGCCCTCAGAGGTCAGATCGCGAAATGGACCAAAGAGTTTTCTTGGCAGGCCAAAACCTACAAAATGATATATACAACATGGGTCTAGGACTTATGGTTGTTGAGATCTAGGGTGATGACAGACAGACAGACAAAACGGGGACAAAAGAGCATCTAAAAATTTAAAAAAAAAGTAGTTATTTGTCTTCTACTTATGTGTCTAATGATAGTTACCTGGCACAGGTGGTACTAGAGATGTGACGAAATTCGAATTCGAATCCGACGACATTCGAACTTCGATGTTTTTTTGAGCAAATTCGAATCCGACGGATTTTTTATGTCACAAATTACCGTTTTCAGATCAAACACGGCTGTAGAAATTGTAACTTTCGAAAACCCTAAATAAAGACAACGGATAAAACTAAACTCCTGGACCATCACTCAGCTGTCCATAGATTAGACGTCGTATTTGGTCATGAACTTATTTTAGATACACCCCTCTCGCCAAATCCGCATACGCATTCGAATCCGACGGATTTATATTTGTCAAATCCGAATCCGACGGATGCGGATTTTCATCAGCTCCGTCACATCCATAGGTGGTACCATGATCAATAGTAATTAGTAATTAAGAAAACAACAACAGCGATGTTAAAAAGTTGCTATTTAATGGAAGTCATTAAGACATTATTTTTATACAGCAGTTTAAAAAGATTTTTCCCCGAACTATTTAACTCAAATGAAAAGTGTTTCAACAATGTTGGACATGTTTATTATAGGCATAGAGAGAGAGAGAGAGAGAGAGAGAGTACTATATGTATTATATGTACTATATGTACTATATGCACCATATGTACTATATGTACTTTATGCACTATATGAACCATATGTACTATATGCACTATATGCACCATATGTACTATATGCACTATATGCACCATATGTACTATATGCACTATATGCACCATATGTACTATATGCACTATATGAACAATATGTACTGTATGCACTATATGAACCATATGTACTATATGCACTATATGAACCATATGTACTATATGCACTATATGCACCATATGTACTATATGAACTATATACACTATATGAACCATATGTACTATATGTACTATATGCACCATGTGTACTATATGCACCATATGTACTATATTTACTATATGTACTATAAGCACTATATGTACTACATGTATATCATATTACTTTTAATATCAACTGTGTTCTTTATAGTATATGTATTTTATTCCGGTTATTATTATTATCAACTGTGTTCTTGTGTCTACTTAGTATATATTTGTAAAAGAAAGTATTTCAACTTGTAACGCACTCTTGTGTATAACTTGTTAAAAAGAACAACCTGAAAGACAATAAACAAACGAAAGATAGCTGCATTGATCTATCAACGTTTGCTCTGGGAGTTAACACAACTTGATGTATACAAGGGAGACAAACCCCCAAACCAGACTGGATTCTCTCCCTCAATCTTTCAATCTCACACGTCTTCCCCATGGGTCTATTGTCGGATTAATTTCTGACATAAGCCAACTGAACATTTCCTGATTTCATCAAGGGATTCCCAATTCTCAACCAGCAGGAAGATGTATGTAAAATGCATTTAATGAATTAACAAAAAAACTTTTGAATTAGTGTAATAAAAATATTCAATGTCAGAGGTTTCCAGACTTTGGCGACTAGTGACCCATTATTAGTCTGTTTAGCTTTTATCACTCGCACTTAAGAGAAATAAACAGGAACTTAAAGAAAGAAAAGCTAAAATTAATTGTATATTGTCCGAAATGTAATTAAATTTTAAAACTTTATCCACCCACTTTAAATCAGCCCGCGAGCCACTGATGTTTCGACTCACACTTTGAAACCACATATCATATGTTTATCTCAGAAAGGGGAATCACATTCATACTGGTCTGTAAAAAGTGTATGATCCCCGGGGTTTGGACTGTAACAAGTGTATGATCCCCGGGATTTGGACTGTAACAAGTGTATGATCCCCGGGGTTTGGACTGTAACAAGTGTATGATCCCCGGGGGTGATCTCTAACAAGTGTATGATCCCCCGGGGTTTGGACTGTAACAAGTGTATGATCCCCGGGGTTTGGTCTGTAACAAGTGTATGATCCCGGGGGTCTGGTCTGTAACAAGTGTATGAACCCGGGGGTGATCTCTAACAAGTGTATGATCCCCCGGGGTTTGGTCTGTAACAAGTGTATAATTCCCGGGGTTTGGTCTGTAACAAGTGTATGATCCCGGGGGTGATCTCTAACAAGTGTATGATCCCCGGGGTTTGGTCTGTAACAAGTGTATGATCCCCCGGGGTTTGGACTGTAACAAGTGTATGATCCCCGGGGTTTGGTCTGTAACAAGTGTATGATCCCGGGGGTCTGGTCTGTAACAAGTGTATGAACCCGGGGGTGATCTCTAACAAGTGTATGATCCCCCGGGGTTTGGTCTGTAACAAGTGTATAATTCCCGGGGTTTGGTCTGTAACAAGTGTATGATCCCGGGGGTGATCTCTAACAAGTGTATGATCCCCGGGGTTTGGTCTGTAACAAGTGTATGATCCCGGGGGTGATCTCTAACAAGTGTATGATCCCCGGGGTTTGGACTGTAACAAGTGTATGATCCCCCGGGGTTTGGACTGTAACAAGTGTATGATCCCCGGGGTTCGGTCTGTAACAAGTGTATGATCCCCGGGGTTTGGACTGTAACAAGTGTATGATCCCCGGGGTTTGGTCTGTAACAAGTGTATGATCCCCGGGGTTTGGACTGTAACAAGTGTATGATCCCCGGGGTTTGGACTGTATTAAGTGTATGATCCCCCGGGGTTTGGTCTGTAACAAGTGTATGATCCCCGGGGTTTGGTCTGTAACAAGTGTATGATCCCGGGGGTGATCTCTAACAAGTGTATGATCCCCCGGGGTTCGGACTGTAACAAGTGTATGATCCCCCGGGGTTTGGTCTGTAACAAGGGTATGATCCCCGGGGTTTGGACTGTAACAAGTGTATGATCCCCGGGGTTTGGACTGTAACAAGTGTATGATCCCCCGGGGTTTGGACTGTAACAAGTGTATGATCCCCGGGGTTTGGACTGTAACAAGTGTATGATCCCCGGGGTTTGGACTGTAACAAGTGTATGATCCCCGGGGTTTGGACTGTAACAAGTGTATGATCCCCGGGGTTTGGTCTGTAACAAGTGTATGTCTGTAACAAGTGTATGATCCCCGGGGTTTGGTCTGTAACAAGTGTATGATCCCCGGGGTTTGGTCTGTAACAAGTGTATGATCCCCGGGGTTTGGTCTGTAACAAGTGTATGTCTGTAACAAGTGTATGATCCCCGGGGTTTGGTCTGTAACAAGTGTATGATCCCCGGGGTTTGGTCTGTAACAAGTGTATGATCCCCGGGGTTTGGTCGGTAACAAGTGTATGATCCCCGGGGTTTGGTCTGTAACAAGTGTATGATCCCCGGGGTTTGGTCTGTAACAAGTGTATGATCCCCGGGGTTTGGTCTGTAACAAGTGTATGATCCCCGGGGTTTGGTCTGTAACAAGTGTATGTCTGTAACAAGTGTATGATCCCCGGGGCTTGGACTGTAACAAGTGTATGATCCCCGGGGTTTGGACTGTAATAAGTGTATGATCCCCGGGGTTTGGTCTGTAACAAGTGTATGATCCCCGGGGTTTGGTCTGTAACAAGTGTATGATCCCCGGGGTTCGGTCTGTAACACGTGTACGAGATCGAACATTTTGGTTTGTGGGTCCCCGTTTAAAAAACAAAGATTATCACATAGTGACGCGGTGGGGGAGTGGGAGTAGAGCGCTCACTGCTAACTGAAAGGTCTTGAGTTCGCGCTCCGCTGATGTCCGATTGATGCCCCTAACGGCTTAAGTCCACCCGGCTCACAAATGGACAACCGACATTAGTTGGGGGAATTAAAGGCGGCTGGGCATTGTACTGGCCACACGGTTCAATACAATAACCGTGGCTACAGAAACAGTTGAAGTCTGGGGGGGGGGGGGGGGGGGGGGGGGGGGGTGGGGTGGGGTTGGGGGGGGGGGGGGGGGGGGGGGGGGGGGGGGGGGGGGGGGGGGGGGTTTACGGGGGGGGTTGGGGTTCGTGGGGAGGCTTTACGTGGGGAGACTTTACTTGAGGAGACTTTACTTACAGGATGAAGAATGTTGGTTCCCTAAATGGTTCTGATTTAGAAAAAAAATGTCACCAGTAGATCCAGGGACATAACTCTATTATGGTGAAGTCCAGGGACATAACTCTATTATGGTGAAGTACTTATAGACGTATATTTGTACTAAGCTACATTTAGTAAGTAAACTAAGCTCATATAAATAAACTAGGCGGCTGCCTAAAACCCACTCACGGAAATGGAGACCTTTCAGCACTTGTTGATACTCAATATGGTTCGAAGATTATAGGTGGTTCTTTTTTTTTTTTAAACAAATTAAAAAGAAAACAAAAAAAAAAAAACATTTTTCTGATTAATCTCGATACTCAAGCATCAAGAGGTGCATTTACGTTTTTTCAAGAATGGCTATGTGCCAGTTTCACATTCTTGCAGAGTTACAAGTTGCAATGTAGGGCGATTTGAGAACATACTAGAAGACTTGTGATAAACTGACTGAACAAATGGGGACCAGAAAGACTTATCATAGGAATATTTACTATGACAGGTAAGGAACATTCTACTTATCATAGGAATATCACAGTAGTGAAAAATAATAAGGTGGGCATTGGCAAGCGTTTTTGCCCATGGGCCCCCCACATTTGTTAAATATGCCTTTGTGTTGGGCCCCTGAATGTCTTATACTACGGGGCCCTCGTGTACGTAAGTATGATTCTAAGCAACAGTGCATTCAAAACATTGAAGTACATATTCACAGTAAATAATAGTCAGTTATGTAATCCTAAGATTTAAGATTAACTTAAACTCTTCTCTTTATTACAGCTCTCATGGTGTTGTATCATTACCCCCCCCCCCCACCCACCCTACAACCCTGAATTATTCATAACTGTGAAAAAAACAAAATACTCCCATCTTAACAAGGCAGTAGGGCCTCGAGCTGTGCAAATAGATTTCTATAATTGCACTCTATTTCATCCGGGTTACTTTGTTCTCTTAATCAATAAACAATGTTGACAATGTTCTGCCCATACACACCTCCCCTCCTCTCCCCAAACTATTAAAAATACAGAACAATTATAGCCTTACAATCTCCGTGTTTTATTACATACAACATGATGAGGGTTGTCTGAACTACAAGTTAATATTAAATAACTCATTCTTTCAGTCTTACACATCAAAGGCCTTCACAGTATAATTTTAATCCTTTCTTAACATTTAAGTTTTTTTTTCTTTTTTTTTTAGAAGTATAGATATTTAACATTATTGACATGGACATCCTATTAGTTCGTGACATGAACATCCTATTAGTTCGTGACATGAACATCCTATTAGTTCGTGACATGACCATCCTATTAGTTCGTGACATGAACATCCTATTAGTTCGTGACATGAACATCCTGTTAGTTCGTGACATGAACATCCTATTAGTTCGTGACATGAACATCCCATTAGTTCGTTATGATGTGTGCCATTCTTTAAATAAATAACACACACACACATACAAGTTGAATTGGGCCGGCCCTAACCATTGTGGGGCCCTATGCGAAACGGATTGCGCTCGACCCAGTTTGGGTATGGATAATGATGATCAATTGATACACTACTTCTTGATACATAATTTCAGTCTTCACAGGCGATATAGCACTGATCATGGGAACACCAAATATGGAGGCCATGATACGCCCAATATGTTACTATAATAAGCCCAATGTTTCTCACAGTGTCATAGTAACTAATCCTATACTTCCAATGTTCCTTACCTGTAGTAAATATTCCTATAAGCCCAATGTTCCTTACCTGTCATAGTAAATATTCCTATAAGCCCAATGTTCCTCACCTGTCATAGTAACTATTCCTATACTTCCAATGTTCCTTACCTGTCATAGTAAAGATTCCTATGATAAGTCCAATGTTCCTCACCTGTCATAGTAAATATTCCGATGATAAGTCCAATGTTCCTCCCCGCCAGCATCACCTCCTCTGTCTCTGTGGTGTTCCCTCCACTTTTTGTTTTCCTTGACGCCCATATGCCCACCGCCACAATGAGAATATAAAATAGGATGATGGCTATAAGACCAGGAATGTGGACAGTCATTTTGATTGGTCAACGTGAAGTCTCAAACTCTAAGGAAGAAACAAAATCTACATGTCAAATTTTTAAGTCAAACACGCTCGTTAATACACAATTTTATATTTCTTTTATTATTACATGTTGTATAAAATCTATTGGGAAAAATAATACAATGTTTACAGATTGATGGAATGGCTACATGAATACAATGTATATTGATGGGACAGAGAGAAACAGTGTCTATCTTATACCTCATGTACGCCGTTGTATGTTTTTCATTGTTTGGAAAAACTAACAGTAAACTAGTTTTATCTTTTGATTTTTTTTTAGCCTGAATGTTAGTCTGCAAATTGATAGTTATTGAGATTGGAATGGAACTTGTTGGTAACTTGTTTTATAAATTGTAACTTGTTTTATAAACTGTAACTTGTTTAATAAATTGTAACTTGTTTTATAAACTGTAACTTGTTTAATAAATTGTAACTTGTTTTATAAACTGTAACTTGCTTTATAAACTGTAACTTGTTTTATAAACTGTAACTTGCTTTATAAACTGTAACTTGTTTTATAAACTGTAACTTTCATAGTTCATTAAAGTCGGTAGAGAGTATAATTGACTTAAAATTCTCCACTGTCAGAAAACTAAAATACAAATAAAAAAAAAAACCATGCTATAGAGCGTTAAACAATTGAACGTGATCAATGAAAACTTACGTTTTTTTTACTTGCTTTGATCACGTGTTTAGGCGGTTGTGTGTAAGTAACAAAAGGTCAAGAGGTTATGTTATTGTTTTACACTGGGACCGTACAAAAGAGGACAGATGACTGCCACTAGAACCTATGGGAGAACGAGATCACTTGAATGTCCATTGTTCAAGGATAAGTAGGCAATAGAATATTTGTGGCTTTTCGATTGTCGACCAAGTGTCCATCCATCTGTCCACTGTGGCTGCAGTGCATGATATTATTAATAATTAGTATTTGATATCAACGCTGGCGCTTTTTCCTGGTGGCTAGATGTCATACATCAAGGAAACATAATCATCTTGTTCATTTCTAACTATTCTATACAGGTGGGCGATACTCAGAGATAGACTGACACATTGTTAAAATAACGTCAATAGATGGCATACACTAGCTATCTGTGATATTGTTTATTTATCACACATGTACATCATTACGTTAACATCAGAACATCGTAAGTGATGTCTGTCTGTTGAATTCTGTTTTCATTAAGCTTTTTTTAGGGCGATGTTCAGTTAAGACACCGATAGTTTGCACTACGTGAACCGCGAGCTTCAAGACTAAACCCAGAACCACACACCAATTTGAGCTATTTGTAAGATTCTTTCCTCATTAATAAATATAAAAGAGAAGAAATACGTGCAGATGAAGTGTAGAATTCTTCTGTTACTGTAACTTCGGCATATGAAGGGATTGTGTGGATAGCACAACGCCCAGCTGCCTTTTCTTACCAAATTTAAGTCATTTAAAGCTAGGTGGACTTGTGTAAGGAATAACTAGAACATACTAAGACCTAGAATCCTAGATGATGATATGGCGTAAGACTGTAAGGAATGACTAGAACATACTAAGACCTAGAATCCTAGATGATGAAATGGCGTAAGACTGTAAGGAATGACTAGAACATATTAAGACCTAGATGATGATATGGTGTAAGACTGTAAGGAATGACTAGAACATATTAAGACCTCGAGCAGAGATCCCGTTGAATGTCAAGCGTTGTACCATGCAATCATTTCTGAAACAGCATACATCAGTAGCAATGTACCTGAGATAAATCCAACTTACAGGTACAATAAGTTCACTGGTTCAACCCGGTAAGGAAACAATTTTTTTTTTTGAAATAGAAAAAATGGTCTACAATTATGTCAACAAAGATATGCCTAATGTAACTTTAACCGAACATTTCACTTATTTAATTTTTTTTTATTAATATAGCAAAAAAATTGTTTACGGAATCTGGTAAGACTTAAATTAAGTTTTAAGTTCGGGATGTGAGTGTGTGTGTGATGGACAATAAGTCCCAAGATATGAGCCATGTCTTCAAGAATAGTTCAGTCTTGGCATTTCCAGCACTCCATCCCTTTTTCTCTCCGCCCCTTCCCCCCAAAAAAAAACCGGACATGGCCTTGACCTAAAGATGTCGTGACAGCACGGAGATGACGTCATCGATCTGAATGAAAATTTTTTATAGTTTCCAAATCTTATTGTGTCTTTTTATGAGGGAAAATGGTGGAGAGGGGAGGGGGGAGGAGGGATGTGAAGTAGGGAATGGATGTGAGGGAATCGATGCAGTTGTCACGTGACTAGACGTGTCATGTTCATGAAGGCAGGCGATTGTCTGCCAGTGGGGACAAGTTGCCCTGATGCAATGAACGTTGTCACACCTTCCAGAGCATCATTGCCCCTGCCTCCACAACCAAGAACACCCCCGACCCTCTCAACGTGAACAATAACACAATATTTCATGACCAGCTAGACACGTCCGTATTGACTAAACGATAAACTGTTTTACTTTTTTTTGTTTTTCTACCCGTTTATCGAAGACATAATCGAATATTCACGTCTGCTTCGGTCTGAGATGTCGAGCCATATTTAGCTAGAGGAGTAAATCTTCGCGCGCGAAAAGAAGCGATAAAAAATATTAGTTCTGGGCAACTCCAACTAATGATCTCGCAGTTTATTTGTATGAAGTACAAAATACATTAATTGTACGACCTACAAGAAATCATCCAAAAGAAAGCACAAGAAACAGAGTAAATTTTCTATTCTGTGTGGAGAGCAGGCTACAAAATGTCTAGCTTTGATACAAAAGTGTCATGAGAAATGTCTATTGTCTGTACAGCCTTATAATGAGATGTCTGTCTCACCGCACGCTGGTGTAAATATTTCATACGTCTGTCCACACTTGGCATCATGTTACCAGTGCTAAGTCATTGATGGAAACCCAAGATTTAGTTTATATCGAGCAAAATCAGTCGCTGAGCATATCTGAGGACAAAATTTTGTGAAGAATTGTACAGTGATGGCAGAACTCAATGTTCTATGCTTTAGTGATCAGTTGCGTTTGTTAGATCTGCAAACATAATTTCGTTGGGTTCTACAAGGGCTCAACTACTTTCATTCACTAGTTTTTGATAAATTGAACGTGCACTTTCTTGGGAGGACCCATATATAACTTCCCAAGTGAGCGATTGTCATATATACTTATATATTTGGCACTGACATATAATTTTTTGACTTTTTTTAAGGGCCCCCATATCTCATATAGCTTAGGGCCTTATCAAGTCTAAATCCGACCCTGTGAACATGGTGCGGCTGTATTAAGTATTTTTCTTCACATATAAATACCCGGATGCAGTTCTCAACGACATTTAAGTTCCGATAGTTACAAATTTACGAATTTACGAACCTAATGTGGCCAGCTTCCCAAAATGTTTGCCGATCCCTGATCTAAGGCCTTCAAAGATCTCTGTATTTGGTGCCGAAAATCCTAAGAACGGTTCTTATTTAAATGTTGTAATTTGCTCAGTAACTTTTTTGGTTTCAACCTGTAATAATTATAATTTTAACTCCATAATTTAGGTCGTAAATATAGAAATATGTAACAATTTTACTACATGACTTATGTAGTCTCCTTGAATGCGAGTGCATCTCAAATTATGTTACATACTACACCGTACTATTGATTCAATAACTTGGTTCAGTTTAAAACTATTCTTTGGCCACAAATAAATCTGGCCACATTCACACGCTGCATGGCGTCGATAACTAATGGCAAATATAGAAAACTTTCGCAGGGGCAAAAAAAAAATCTGGCGATGTCTGCAGGTGATGAGATGGGCGGGCTAGGCAGAGAAAATGGAGACATAATTGGCGTCATAATGATTTTTGTCTTCTCTAAACGTTTGGACCGCCAGAACTTCCGGTTTCACCCACCCCCCAAACCCCCAGACATTCTCTGCAGATAGAGTTCAAGTACAATGATAGAATTGTTCGTTTCGATGGCTGTTAAAAGCCTAACAGTATAAACATACCACTGGTATAATATAAAGTATTTAATACATCAACAAAATGCTATGAGCTTTTATTGTGATGATACCTGATAGATTAGTGAAAAAAACTGGTCGTATTAGTGAAAAAAACTGGTCGTATTAGTGAACAAAAGCTGGTCGTATTAGTGAAAAAAAACTGGTCGTATTAGTGAAAAAAAACTAGTCGTATTAGTGAAAAAAAAACTGGTCGTATTAGTGAAAAAAAAACTGGTCGTATTAGTGAAAAAAAAACTGGTCGTATTAGTGAAAAAAAACGGGTCGTATTAGTGAAAAAAAAAAACTGGTCGTATTAGTGAAAAAACTAGTCCTATACATGAAAAAAAATTGTCTACAAGAGTTTTTTTAAGCTCCCTGTAAGATGGAGATGTTTATCTGTTAGATCCTGTAAACCACTATAGTGACGTTTTGGTTTCGCCATTCTTTCATCCCCACCATAGCCGAGGTAGCAATGTAGGCTCTACGAGTACTTTTATCATGACCTAAAGAATCTCTAGGCTCTCACCGCAGATTGAACCCGGGACAAACAGGACGACAGATGCGCACATTATCTCCACCACTTGATAATCCGTTCACTAAAGTTATCAGATGGTGAATCACAGTTACATATGACACCAGATGGTGAATCACAGATATCCATGACACCAGATGGTGAATCACAGTTACCCATGACGCCATCCGTGTCACCTCGACCTATGCAGTCACAACTATAGTATTGTTTAAACTTTATCTATTTATTTAGTTTCACTTATAATAGATAGTTTATGTTTTCCAATGCCCAAGACGAATGCTTGTTGCATAGTCCTAGACCCAGCACATTCCTGAGACATACAATATTTAAAGACAGACTGATAGATTAAAGACAGACTGATAGGTTTAAAGACAGATTGATAGGTTTAAAGGCAGGCTGATAGATTAAAGACAGATTGAAAGGTTTAAAGTCAGATTGATAGGTTTAAAGACAGACTGATAGTTTAAAGACAGATTGAAAGGTTTAAAGACAGATTGAAATGTTTAAAGACAGATTGATAGGTCTATAATAAGGTTAGCAGCACACGAGGCTAATGAGAGACACATTCTATTTGTCAATCATTAAAACTCAATAATGGATCTGCTTAAATTCAGTGAAAACAAGCTTTCAAAAAAAATAATATACCAACGGACTCTCGCTAAATTCCACAATGAACCCCCCAAAGAGCCATGACTGGCAACCGTTGATGTAAAAATTGTTATTATTGAATAACCGTTTACTGATGTATAAATACACTTGACACTGAGCTACGTTTATAGATCGAATAGTTTCGCATAAAACTCATGTTAATATTATTCATTTATTCGGAGTAAACTGAACAGATATTGGAAAATACAGATCTTATACAAACTTCTAAAATGTCATGCCAAGTAACTCACAAGACAAACTACCTACACAAACCTTGAATCATATAAAGTTGTGCCAAGTAACTCACATGACAATCCACCTACACAAGCCTTGAAATTTTATCAGTGAAAATTATTTGTTTTCTAAATTATATTAATGTTTTCTATTAACTCAGGGGCCCCCTGACAATCTGTACCAGTTGGGGCCCCTCTCTTCAAACATTACCAACAATCGATAAGTCATTTTATAACAGGCTACTGTACATGACCGGCGTCCCTAAGGACAGATGCCACTGACATGCTCATTAAGTTGTTTCCCCGTAATCCCCCCCCCTCCATCTCAAGTTTTGCGACAGCCCCTGTAAATGATACCAGGTGTAAATGAATAACTCTAAGTAAGTTTCAATTGTAATTAAAGACGACTCGATTTCAAAATAAAACTTTTTATATTAAAACCACAGTCCTTAAAATACATAATCGTCTAACCCAGTGGTCGGCAAACTTATCAGCCAAAGAGCCAAATAGAACATTACAACAATTAAATTAAAATAGTGGGAGCCAAATCTGCTTGTTTAGTAAACTTTTATTACACTGAATTTTATTACACTAAATAAATAGTACACTAAATAAAACTAAATGCCAGAGCCGCACCTAAGGAGCCAAAGAGCCACATGCGGCTCCGGAGCCGCACTTTGCCGACCACTGGTCTAACCTATGCGTGTGTCTCCCTCAGGTAGTTTTCATATCGTGCGGTGCATGCGTTGTATTTAAGGATGTTCATGGCAATAAAAGCCAAATGTTACCTTCTATTGCAGTATTTCGTATATTTCTTTGTTATCCCTTCTGTCGGATTTTGTTCAGCCAGCTTCAGCAGGCTTTTTGACTAGTTTATAATAAAGAAATAAGTTTCAAGATTTTATGAAGGACATTACAACGTTAAGAAATTCCCCAATTGGTATTTTTGTAACCGCATCCTCTCCCTCTGATGTTTGGTACCCACTAATGCTACCAATGTCAGCCCATGACCTAGCAACACCCACACTGGGGTATTTTACAAATCTGTTCTGTATTTATCATACATGTAGAGAGAGAGAGCTATGATCCTTTCAGTTGTAGTTTTGTCCTTCTTGAAACTGGATGTCTTGGACAATGTCATTTGCCCCTGACCTTCCAACACCACCCCACCTAGTTTCAAACGTTTAAACGCTTGACTGCCATGAAGAAAACACGATAACTTGACCAGTGGGACGCGTAATCCTGTTGGCTAAGTTGACCCTGCTGTGACCCAGTCAGACGGGAGTTTCACTGTGCCATGTTCTTATAGGGTTTAGAAGTGTCCAGACTAGTCTTTGTTTTGTGATCCTTGTAAACAGAAGTGTCCAGACTAGTCTTTGTTTTGTTAACAGGAGATACTGTCTGGTCATTGTTTCTAGTTCCTGTTAACAAGAGATGCCGTCTGGTCATTGTCTCTAGTCCCTGTTAACAGGAGATGCTGTCTGGTCATTGTCTCTAGTCCCTGTTAACAGGAGATGCTGTATGGTCATTGTTTCTAGTACCTGTTAACAGGAGATGCTGTATGGTCATTGTTTCTAGTACCTGTTAACAGGAGATGCTGTCTGGTCATTGTTTCTAGTTACTGTTACAGGACATTTTTTTATCGTCTTTGTGAATAGAAAAAGCTGGATGGTGAATATTTCTAGTCATTGTTAAATGGATATTATATCTATTTTCTTAACACTGCATTTTACTTCTCTAGAAATACATCTCTACATATAGTATAGAGTACATAGTATACAGTATATAGTATATAGTATACAGTATATATTATATAGTATGCACATATATGTATTGTAATGACTAACTTTTGTTTGATGCCAAGAAAATGAACATGAAATGAGATACTATAGTTTAGTTTAATTATATCAGCCTTTAGTCAATGTTTAAATGTAAAATAAACAGAAGCTTAAATTCAATGTATGTCGTGGCATAGACGACTTGCAGCTGAGGTCATTAGTAAGTTTTGATTTATATTGATTATATAGCACGTTATTATGAACATTCCGCCTCTTGTTTTTGTAAAAAAAAATCTAATTATTTAACCCTTTTGAACTATAAATTCAACCTGGACCGTAGAGACATTCCACTAAACATACACAGAGGCGCAGCTGGGGGAGGGGGGCGGGGGTACAAATGTCCCCGGGCGCCGAGGTTCAGGGGCGCCAAATGGTATATTTTACATATAATATTATAAGGTTTTCGAATGGGTAGGGGGGGGCGCTAAAAAGGTAAAATGCCCCTGGCGCGAGTTGCCTTGCCCACCCCTCGCTACGCCTCTGAACATACACACAAGTAAATAGTGATTCTAAAGTAGCCTTTTTGTACAATGTGGTATTACGGTGGCTATTTTTTTGTACATTTTATTCAATGGACATTTTTTTTTCTTTCTGGCACCATTTGACCCGACTTTGTAACGGTTTTATAAAAATGCTTTGGATACAAGTGATCTAAAGGTAACTCTTAATCAATTAAGGTAAATGTTTAATGGTAAGTCGGTAATTAGCTGAGTTGGTCGATACGTACATACAATTTTTTTTAAATCTGTAAGACATACAAATAAATATTCAAGTGTATTCATTCAAAGTTCGTATCTATTTAAAGAGGTTCACTAAATACATGTGCAGGTAAAACTCTAAATCTCAACGAAATTCCTTCCAGAAACTATTTAAAAAAAAACTAGTTTATACGGGGTTTCAATATAGGTAACGCTTCTAGTTCGATAGCGACGTCACTTCCTTAATATGTCGATTCCGTTAGTCTCACATCCACGTTTGACTCACAATTATTTTCTAATGATTCAGAACTTAAAAAAAAAACAGAAAAAAAAAAACTTGGACTTAAGTGGAAGTTATTAAACAGATTTAAATGAAAAAATCTGTTTAGTTTGAACTGATCATTAGTTCATGGGGTCATCCATTATCCGATGTAATCCCTGTATATAAATGGTGTTGTTTTTTTTTTTAAAGTAACCCATTAATGTATACATCTTTAATCGTTCTCTGCTAATGGGCTCACACAGACACGCCACCTAGCGGCCACCAGCACTCACTACATGAGTTTTGAAGAGCGGCGCTCACAGAACCGGAAGTGGCCAAGATGTATTTTGACAAGACATCAGATTGCAATAGGGCCTGGCTCAGCCGCCGGAAATTGCCAGGCCATTTTAAGTGTTACACTCCGATATTAAATCTAAATAACAACAGATTTCTTTTTAACTGGGGAGACAGGATAATGGGCACGTGATCCGGGGGGGGGGAGACAGCCCTAGGTATCGAGGCAGACTTTGCAGACTTTGATTGTCGTCCCTTGCCTTCGAATTTTATTTTGTTCATATCTCTGTATTTAATGTATAATTGTACAGTTCCCGCCCGCTGAGCATATAAAACTTAGGACTGTATTAACCATCAGGCTAAAAGGTTTATCCTAAGGCCCTCCTTCCCCCCCCACCCCACCCATCCCACATTATATGTTTACTCACATTTCTTGTATGCTTGGTTATTTTATTCGCTATTTTAGCAGAGATGTTCCAAGTACAGAATGTGTAAGTACAAGTACTCACCGTGCAAGTACGATTACAAATACAAGTACTCCCAAAAATGTACTCGATTGATAAAGTAGATAAAACGTTTCCCCTGATGAGGTGTGTGCGAAGACCCTTGCAATGATAATATGCAATATCTTTAATCCTACAGGAACCACTAATGGGGCGGATTTATTGTGCCCTTCTTTCATCCCCACAGTAGTCGATAGTGCAATGACCATGGTTACACCACGGAAGCCATTGATAGGTGACTGAACACACCGGGAATCGAACCCGTCACCCACAGAATGCAGATCATGCTGCAGCACGAAGATCTTATTTGCTACCAAAGATAAACTCAGCATTGGCTTTTCCCATGGGATTATGTGGCTAGCACAATGACGAGCTGCCTTG
This sequence comes from Bulinus truncatus, assembly GCA_021962125.1. Classification (NCBI taxonomy): domain Eukaryota; kingdom Metazoa; phylum Mollusca; class Gastropoda; family Planorbidae; genus Bulinus; species Bulinus truncatus. The sequence goes on from JAGDYQ010000026.1 coordinate 3,464,864, forward strand.
TGTTTCCCCCACCTAAAGTCGGGTACAATTGTTTTAAGCTGGGCTCTCACCGTGGCTCTTGGTCAGGACTTCAGGTCAGGAGTCGGGCACCCAATTCATACACTCCCCCCCCCCCCTTAACCCCACACCACACCTCTTATTTTCCTACGACAACTAATACTGGCTGAGTACAACACAGCAATATATATATATATATATATATATATATATACTAGCTGTACCCTGCAAAACCTTTGCATAGAGTTATATCCCCTTATGCTTGATCGGCAGGCGAGGTTATTTTTTGGTTTCGGGCAGATCCGATTTTCTTTCATGGTTGTATTTTAAACTGGAATACTGTTGTATTAATTCTTTACTTTCGATTTAACACACACTGGAAATGAGTATTATTATATATGATGATATATAGGTCCACTAAACGCATGAGCTCTGTTGAAATGTGGGCGAGCACGCGATGATCTGTTTGTCTCCTAAATATAAATTAATTATAATATATATTGAAACAATGCATTAAAGTAAACCACAAGTTTATAAGAAAATATTTTCTAAAACATCATGTACTTATTTTTCAATTTTAACATTTTTTTTTCTTTTAAAAAGAATTATTTACATCTGTCACGGGTAAATTTATATTTTTGAAAAGATTGAAATATTTAAATCTAAACTGTGGTTTAATGAAAGTGTACTATACGTGAATGCTATAAAAACGAACTTAAGAGAAAGACTGTACTATCAATCAAATATGAATAAATATATATATATATATAATAAGAACATTTAATTATAAGTAACTAAAACCTATTTATGGTTATCGTTGAAAAAAATATAATTAATTACAAATACTTAAGTCACGTGGTCACAAACATTCATTTAGACTAGCCAAACAAAAGATATCCATGGAAATCAGCTGACATTAAAATAAAAAAAACTACATTTTATTCAAATTTTAAGTCATGGTGTAATCACCGCTGCTCAAAAATATAAATCACAGCTTCATGGGTTGGGTACCGTTGAGAATTATTGTTACAAACATTTCAACCTACAATGTAGGTATGGTAAATAGAAATTATGTTTCCCCCTTACCGAATGATCGCAGATGGACACAGTAGATGTACGAGGTCAAAGTAATAAGCTGACCTTATTCCCTAATACACACCCACAATGCAACTAGGGTCATCTAGAAACAGAAGGAGGGAAGTGATATGGAGTCTCCAGTTCTGGACATGAGTATTTATACCAATCTCTGGCACACGTCTGGATCTGCACTCAGATAACGGGGTCAAGTGGTCAGGTGTGACCACTACTGGCCACCACACACACACACACACACGAGGGATAGGTCCGGATACATATTTCTGTTTTTTTTTTTTTGTTTGTTTTGTTACCCCTCAGTGGTAATTAGCTCGGTGAGGAACTTGAATAAAACAAAACATGACGTCATTAGTACATAAAGTACTTTTAGATATTGAATCGCAGTGCGTGGAAGAACCACGTGACTTATGACGTCAGGATCTCCCAGCATCAAACAGTTTCAGCTGAAAGTTTAGACAAGTGTAAACTATTTTTAGAGTCCGGATTTTTTTTTTTCATTCATTGGATGACGACGTGACATTCGGCAGGAGCGTACTAGTGGAGTCGTTAATAACTTGGGGGCCTTCCCCCCCCCCAAATACTTGATGGGGGAAGCTCTCCTACAACAATTATTATCCATAGGCGGGACACCATTAGCCCAGTGGGGGGGGGGTCTCTGAGGTTGAGACAGACACACACAATAAAAATAGTTCAATGTGTGGTAAGCCAGAGTACGAAAGCATTACACAGATGCCTCTACCTACGTATATCAGCAGTTATTGATGTGAGAAGTTAACAGGATTCACAATATTACACTCTGTTTATGTAGTTCTCAGACCAATGTTAGAATTATTTCCTATTAATTAAATCCCTATCTTGGCGTCCGTCCGTCTATCCGTCGTACGTGCAGAATGGGAAAGCCTTCGCTATAAATAATCTATGACTTCATTTCCTGGAAGTCGGCTGCCCATGTGGCAGAAATAAAAAAAAAATAATTCTGCACTTGGGATATCCTCTATGACGTCATTTCCCGATGTTACAATTTTTTTTTATAAATTTAAATGTATACTATTTGTAAAAAAAAAAGCGCGACAAGTAATCAGCCAGTTGTAAATATTACATTGCTAACTATATGCTTCTGGTCTTGCTGCCGGTTTGCGTGTAGTTTTTAAACGATTATTCTCATATTTAACATTTTAATGAGATAAAACCTTTAGTTGCGAATGCAATGGACAACTACTAGTAGTTGACAAAAACGATTTCAGTGCTGCAATTATACAGGCTGATGATATTCATAGTTGCTACAATCTTTTTATTGCATACCCGGACTATGAGCTAGTTGTTACAACTAGTTAAATGTTACTCTTAGTTTGATGTAACACTCTAGTTATCTTGTCATTCACTGGGCACCAAGCGGCTTTGCACTATTGTAACACGAAAATCTATTATAAAGTTAACTTCAATTTTATATTGACACTAGGCATTCTCTTTTTAAAGAGAATTATTTCTATTGTCGAGAACAACTGTACCATTGAAACAGTCCATGGTGCTCCTATTGCACTCTCCAAGATATTCGTGGCTCTACATGCCATGTACTCACAATCAGGGCTCACAATGTGCTCCTTTTTCACCCTCCAGACAACTGTAGGTCTAGTTACCATTTAGCCACAACAGATGAACAGGAGTGGCGTAAATATTTCCATCTGATAACCAGCTTATTTATGGTGCAAATAACATTTGCTATGATCAGAATAGAAGCAGATACTATTTGAAATTGTACTTTTCAATGTTGTAAAATACACACCAATGCTCAACTTACTATTGGTTTCTTCAAAATATAATCGTTAACAAAAAAAAATTCTTTTCTATTACAGTATTGTGAGAGGAAATAATTCCATTATGGCTGAATGCAATAGTTTAGTTAGTTTAAAATTGTAGAAGAAATACGTTCTTGTTGAAAACATCAGTCTAGTAGTAGTGCAATGAAATCATTCAGTACGGTAATTATTTCATTCAACGTAACGAACTATTGTTAAACAAAGGATGCGTATTAGTTCAGTGCTGTAAATCCACATTAGTTCTGTGCTGTAAATCCGCATTAGTTCAGCGCTGTAAATCCGCTTTAGTTCTGTGCTGTAAATCCGCATTAGTTCAGTGCTGTAAATCCGCATTAGTTCAGTGCTGTAAATCCGCATTAGTTCTGTGCTGTAAATCCATCTTCTATTGCATTTCAATTAGCAGTTAGGATTTTTTTTCTTTATTATTATTATCAATCACCCTGACTGAACAACAGTTGATTGTCATCATGTGCGCTTCATGCTAGACAGACAATCAACTTTTAGCCCCAGGTTACAATTTAATGTGTAAAGAAATGTATGACACATTGGCAATTTCTTTTTCATAAAGCAGTATAAAGGACTAAACAGAATGCTGCAAAGCAAGACATTTTTTAACATAAGTCTAAAGCATGGAGCATTCTTTGTTTGATATTTGTACTGTAATACATCAACGAATGTGCCAATTAGTTGTTATGTAATACCACTCTGTCATGTTTTATTAATATATGTTCAAAGATATACTGGCATTCACATAGATTCCCCGCTGACAATATAGACCATAATGACAATAGAGACCCCTACGACAAGAGAGGCCCCAATGACAATATAGACCCCAATGAAAAAGGCACCCGCTGGCAACGGAGACTCCAATGACAAAAGGGCACCTGCTGATTATAGGTCACCTTCAAGTACTAGTTTTTTTTTTAAACATTATAAGTTGAACTTCACTAATTATTATGTATTTTAGTTGACAAAATAGTATTTAAGTATTTATATGTAGAAATTATCCCATTCCGCCTATTTTTACCGACATCAGATTAACACTGATGCCTTGGCCATGATATGTGAAGTCTCTGTCAGGATCGGGTGTTTGTCTCTTAGATCCTATAAACCACTATGGGACTGTTTTCGTTGTGCCCTCATTTCACCCCCCACAAAAGCAGGGGTATAATGGCACATGGAGGGACCAAGGGGGAGATATGAAAGGAGCTTCCGCCACGGCCTGTTCTTCGGCCTCGATAGCTCCATCAACATAGTAACGTAAAATATATAAGTGCATGTATATATATGTATATATATATGTATAAGTATATATATATATATATATATATATATATATATATATCCTCATTGAGGTCAGATTAACACTGTAGCTAACGGTTTCAAATCCTCGGCCATGATTGGCTCCACCCACGCAGTGCGTTACGTAACAACGAGAAAGTTATTTGACGACTCTCGGCATTCAGCGTCTGACACGGTGCTGCTTGCAACGTTCACATATTGGATACATTGGTTTGACAGGACACATCACGTGATCCTTCATTAAGACAATCATTAAGTCTGACATTTGCATAACATGGCATCCAACAAACGGAAGGAAATCCATAAATCCAAGATGGGGTGGGGGTGAGGGGTGAGTGAGACATAGATATCTCGCCAGGTAGGATGTACTATTTGCTACAGTTGTTGAACTGGCTATTGTACTCTTTAGAACTACTGCACTGAGCTCTATGTTATTTGTAAAACAAAAATAAAAAACTGTTATTGAAACATTTTTTTGAATGACGCTATCAACTGTAGAATTAGACGGTTTGTTCTATATCAAGACAGTCTGTCATAAACTGTAGAGTTAGATGGTTTATTCTATCAAGGCAGTCTGTTTTGTTCTTTGAGTACGTAGTTCTGGTGTTAAACTTAGTTCTTGACTAGCAGTCAAAGAAGATATGTTTACCTTTGTCACAGTAACACTTTGCACTCGCTTTACTCAACTTAAGACGATCAAAATACTTTGCATATAAATAATGATGACCTACATTTAATTTAAATGTAGGTAAAAAATAATTTTGATGTAATGGCAGCCAATCACTAGTATTGTAAAATGAAAAAAAATTAACTGAACTTACCTTAAAATGGACTCCAAATACAAAAAAAAAACACAATCTTGGAGTTAAGATTAGAAATAATATTGATGTCCGATATTTCAAATATGTGTAACTATTTAATTTTTAAAAGCTGATAACGATGAATATAGCATGCTCTTGCCTATAGCTGTAATGGTCCGATACCGGATGCAGTATGACCGCAATGAGACAACAGGCCACAGCCAGCGATGGTACTCTAGTGTAACATTTTCAGATGTTTAACCGTGACAAAACACACGTCCAGCACGTATAGTCTTATACTCGTAGACTGACCAGCTGCGTCCACTTAGCAACGTGAATCCATTGCCTCCGACACAAATTCTAGAGCTCAGCTGACCACTTGCACAATACATTTGTCTCAAAGAGGGAATCACACAAAAAACAACAACAATTAGTTTAAGCTGTTGACTGGATTAATACGCGTCACATGACTGGAATTATAGTTTTAATGTTCTAATGCCCACTGTCCTCTTTGTCGATGTATATGTTACAGTGAGTAGAGTCAGCGACAAGAGAATGAAAGACAGAAAGAGAGAGTGAGAGAAAGAGAGAGAGAGGCTACTTTCAGGCTTGTTACTTCCCTTATAAGCACGACCAATAGAAAACTTTTCCACGCTGAAGTCTGCTGACTGGGGGAAAAAATCAGCCCACGTTCACAAGCTATGACAAGGTTACAAATTGACCACTGGTGTGATAATTCTGTTATTTTAAAATAAAACAAGGCAATATTTAAAATTGTCTACCAACTATTCAAGAGAGAAAATGTAGATAAAATATCTAAACAAAAAAAAAGACACACATTTTCTAAAAAAATGAAGATTAAATATCTTTTTTCTATCATAAAACTAAGAATTGTGCTGTGTTTGAATTCTGGCAAATTATTAGAAACAAGAAAAAAGTGAAATCTTTTATTTTTTCTTATTGTTTTCATTAAAATCTATTTTTTCCTTTCTGGCACCGCATAAATCAATGATGACCGCTCCCCTCCCAGTCTTTGATTGGCCGTTTTTCTGTTTGGATCAATAGCGTAATGTGGCGGGCCTAAGGAAAACGTCCCACGCTAAACTGGGTCTATGCCCACTGGCCCAGTAGATGTTCTTATCACATGATGTGTCCACAGACAACAAACTTGTGGCCAGGACAAATAAAGTAACAATAACAGGCTGTTCTTTTATTTTATGTGTAGACGTTGTGTGAAATACGTCAATGCGTCGAGTTTAGTTTAGCCCTAGCCTGAATCAGACCCGAACATACAATCTAGACCAATAAACATGTAAAATGCCTCACATTCTTCTAATAAACCCAACAGTACTTTAGTTAATTTAGTATAATTTATTGAATCTTCTTAAACTCTTAATGCAAGGGCTATTTATAATATCTACGATTTCTCAAATCAGTTCATCCATGCAAATAATGCTATAAATAAATTCTATCACGTTCTTGAATCAGTCAAACAACACATACAATGCTATTAATAATATGATTAATAATAATAAGCTTAAACCCAACTCAATATGCCATATCTATATCTACCATTTTCTTGTATTTACCGAGTCCTAGACAGTCTTATTCATAATCTCAAACAACTGTGTACCAACAATGAACTTAGGTTAGGACTACCACGGTAAGTAAGCCATAGACCGTTGGCATCTTGACCGTCATGATAGATTTAGTAACACGGAGATGTATCATCAAAGTCCATACTTTTACCATCATGGTAGATTTAGTAACACGGAGATGTAGCTTCAAAGTCTATACTTGTACCATCATGGTAGATTTAGTAACACGGAGATGTAGCCTCAAAGTCTATACTTTTACCATCATGGTAGATTTAGTAACACGGAGATGTAGCCTCAAAGTCTATACTTTTACCATCATGGTAGATTTTGTAACACGGAGATGTAGCATCAAAGTCCATACTTTTACCATCATGATAGATTTAGTAACACGGAGATGTAGCATCAAAGTCCATACTTTTACCATCATAATAGATTTAGTAGCACGGAGATGTATCATCAAAGTCCATATTTTTACCAAAAATTAAAAAAGAAGAAACGTATAATCTAATTAATACGTGTAATCTAATTAATACGTGTAACCTAATTAATACGTATAGCCTAATTAATACGTGCAGCCCCGTAGCGTGAAAATTCTACAGCAGGGGTCAGGCATTCTACAGCAGGGGCCAGGCAATAGCAGGTGGGGGGGGGGGGGGGTAATACATTTTACTAAGTAGAACAAATAAGCAGGGGGGACAGACAAAATGCAGGGGGAGGGGCCAGGCCCCCTGGCTCCCCCGAACGCTACGGGCCTAAATACGTGTAACCTAATTAATACGAATAGCCTCATTAATACATGCAACCTAATTAATGCGTATTACCTAATTATATGGTGTAAACAAATTAATGTGTAGAAAATAATTCAAGAGGATGAATTCTTTCATTAATTATTTCCAAAGTAGTAAATAATTAATTTGTCCAAAAAGCTGTTGAAAAGATATTTCAATTTAATTATGGCTCATTAGCACTTGGTTGAAAAGAATCGATTTAATAGACAATTTGCAATAACAGAACTGTCAACATGAACATTATGTCTGCAAGTCTGTGTTTTTGTATGAGGGCATAATTAATACTAAGCTGCATTCTATCCAATGGTTTCATCTTTGATGCAACTCAGTCTGTCTTGATACAAGTCAGTCTGTATTGATACAAGTCAGTCTTTATTGACACAACTCAGTCTGTATTGATACAAGTCAGTCTGTATTGATACAAGTCAGTCTGTATTGATACAAGTCTTTCTGTCTAGATACAAGTCAGTCTGTAATGATACAAGTCAGTCTGTCTAGATACAACTCAGTCTGTCTAGATACAAGTCAGTCTGTATTGATACAAGTCAGTCTGTCTAGATACAAGTCAGTCTGTATTGATACAAGTCAGTCTGTCTAGATACAAGTAAGTCTGTAAGGATACAACTCAGTCTGTCATGATACAAGTCAGTCTGTATTGACACAACTCAGTCTGTATTGACACAATTCAGTCTTGACCCACTCCAAAAGAGACACGGTTACATCAAAAATCAACACAGAATTAACAAAAGTTAGTTAAATAACATAAAATAGATCCGAGCAACAATTTTGTCGTTATAATTTTTAACTATCAGTTCTCGAAATAATGACTTGCTAATTAAATGGGGGTTGGGGGGGGGGTGTAATGAAAGTTCATGTCTTCAAGGAAACCAGTTAGCTTCACTCAAAAATAACGACAACAAAGGTGCTTTCATAGGATCAAAGTGGCTACAGATAGCACGTAGTCCAACGTTCATAGGATCAAAGTGGCTACAGATAGCACGTAGTCCAACGTTCATAGGATCAAAGTGGCTACAGATAGCACGTAGTCCAACGTTCATAGGATCAAAGTGGCTACAGATAGCACGTAGTCCAACGTTCATAGGATCAAAGTGGCTACAGATAGCACGTAGTCCAACGTTCATAGGATCAAAGTGGCTACAGATAGCACGTAGTCCAACGTTCATAGGATCAAAGTGGCTACAGATAGCACGTAGTCCAACGTTCATAGGATCAAAGTGGCTACAGATAGCACGTAGTCCAACGTTCATAGGATCAAAGTGGCTACAGATAGCACGTAGTCCAACGTTCATAGGATCAAAGTGGCTACATATAGCACGTAGTCCAACGTTCATAGGATCAAAGTGGCTACAGATAGCACGTAGTCCAACGTTCATAGGATCAAAGTGGCTACAGATAGCACGTAGTCCAACGTTCATAGGATCAAAGTGGCTACATATAGCACGTAGTCCAACGTTCATAGGATCAAAGTGGCTACAGATAGCACGTAGTCCAACGTTCATAGGATCAAAGTGGCTACAGATAGCACATAGTCCAACGTTCATAGGATCAAAGTGGCTACAGATAGCACATAGTCTAAAGTTCATAGGATCAAAGTGGCCACAGATAGCACGTAGTCTAACGTTCATAGGATCAAAGTGGCTATAGATAGCACATAGTCCAACGTTCATAGGATCAAAGTGGCTACAGATAGCACGTAGTCTAAAGTTCATTGGGTCAAAGTGGTCTCATAGACTCACTCACACAGACATACACACTCAAAAATGCACACACAAAATCACACACAAAGACATTCACACACTCAAACACAGACTCACACACAAAGACATTCACACACACTCAAACACATACTCACACACAAAGACATTCACACACACTTAAACACATACTCACACACAAAGACATTCACACACACTCAAACACAGACTCACACACAAAGACATTCACACACACTCAAACACATACTCACACACAAAGACACATACGCACAGACCCACACACAAAGACACACACACTCAAACACACTCACACACAAATATATGCACACACACTCAAACACACGTCTTATGATGCATATAGAGTAAAGCCTGTGTTGTATTGTGTCTGTGTGTTTTAGAGAAAGAGAAAGAGAGAAAGAGAGAGAGAGAGAAAGAGAGAAAGAGAGAGAGAGAGAGAGTGAGAGTGAGAGAGAGAGAGAGAGTGAGAGAGAGAGAGTGAGAGAGAGAGAGTGAGAGAGAGAGAGAGAGAGAGAGAGAGAGAGAGAGAGAGAGAGTGAGTGAGAGAGAGAGAGAGAGAGAGAGAGAGAGAGAGAGAGTGAACATAAAACTAGTCGACACCCCCACCCCCTTGTATGCGCACTGTAAAAGTGAGCCTCCACTTCAAGTAAGGATTTCTTTCAAAATGTTAACAGGCCCCGACAGGCATTTTATTCTACGGCCTCAAACATCTTAGGAAGTCTCTACCCCCTCCACCCCCCCACATCCCCAATCCCTCAATACATAAGAACAGCTCTGTATGTCTCACTGGGTGCCATCACAGAACGTCTCTATTAAAAACCATTTATCATTTAAATTTAGAAGACAATGTATTTGGGGGGGGGGGGGGAAGGATGAAAGACTGGAAGATCTTGTTTTGAAACTAAATAGAAATAAACTCAACAAGTAGTGTATTTTTTTTTAGTGAATTTATTGAACTATGGGTAAAAAAAAAAAAAAGGAAAGTAAGAAAAAAAATTCCCCGGACCAATCGAATTAGTTATCGAGGGGAAACGTGGATAAACAGAGGAATGTGTGCACACGCGAGTGTAGTCGGGAGGGGGGGAGGCTTCTCAACTTTCTAGAAAACTGATTAGGAGTTTGTGACGGGGGTTGGGATTGGTAGGAGAGATGAGGTATCAAACGTTAGGCCTTGACATGACCCAGGGGACATGCTTCAACTGATGTAACAATATGTCTTGCAATACATCAGTATGTGTATACATATTTACAAATATATCAAAAAAAATCAATGCATGTTTCTATTAATAACTAGCAGTGTACCCGGCGGGAGTTCAAACGTGACACTTGAAACATTTCTAACAAATCATTAGGTAAAGATATGGGTGCTAATTACGCCACCTACCTACCCTTCAACGCTAACCAACCAAAGCAAACCAAACCAATCAACCAACCAAACCGAACCAAACCAATCAACCAACCAAAACCAAACCAAACCAAACACCATTAGGTAAAGATATGGGTGATAATTATGCCACCTAACTAATGTGCAGAAATGACCAACATCGCAAATTACGTTTTACCCGCCAACGCTAACCAACTAAACCAAACTAAACCAAACAACCAACCAAAACCAAACCAAACCAAACACCAATAGGTAAAGATATGGGTGCTACCAAATAAGCCACCTACCTAATGTACATTTCAAATTTCACAAATTACATTTTACCCGTCAACGCTAATAACCTAGGATTATTTGTTTAAACAGTGATTAATTTCTTTCAATGGTAAAATCAAAACGAAGCATTGCAATAATGATCAAATTATTTATTTCTTTGCCACTTTGCAGCACAGAGGCAAGTTGGTGTGGCACGATACAGTATCCGCGCGCAAGCTCAATTCGGCTTCTTTCATCTCAATTTCTTAATTAAACGCTGTTCTTTATATCTTGGGATTATATGTCTTTAAAGGTATTAATACATTTAAATAGAAAGTGATGTTAATATATGTCTTACAAAAAATCAATGTATATATATAGATCAGTTTTAGACTTCAGTACAACCTAACAGCCACACTCAGATCTTGAGTCCAACATTTAATTATGCAGTAGCTATAAACGTATAAATATCATAAAAACTTTAATCCAACTACTCACTGGCTAAAAAAACCCAATAAAAAACCCAGATAAACGGAGGTATTAGATCATTTATCGATCTGTGTGTGCACCACTGGTAGTGTGAAATCATTACACCAGATTACAAATAGGTTCGTCATTTCTTTTTCCATTTCGTTTATCCTCATAAGCTTTCCATTGTTCTAGGGTGGTTATGGAACAGAAGGTAACAGAGAGTTGTTATAGAACAGAAAATAAAAGAGAGTTGTTATAGAACAGAAGATAACAGAAAGCTATCCATTGTTCCAGAGCTGTTATATAATTTAGAACAGAACTGAGAGCAAGATAACCTTTCCGAAAGTGGCTGCTGATAATGGCAAAAGAAACTTGAACTTTATAATTAGTCGAACAAAGATGTCAACGAACAGAAAGTTAAAAAAAAAAAATTCTGAAATTCTGTCAGCTGTTAACACAAGGACATCCTCGAGAATTGAGCACATTGAATATAGCAGGCGTGAAAGTAATGACCTCGGCATGAGTAACTTCCCCTGATTTAATTAAAGGCGCAATGCAAATATTTTATTGAAACGTAAATACAGTATATTATATTTTAAAATAATGTGTAGTTATTTTTTCGCTTCGTTGAGGCCCTTGGAATTTTTCCAGGTGAAATTTGGTGCAAAGACGTCCCACAAGTCCACCCAGTTTAAACGGGTACCTGACTTTAAGTTGGGGAAGTAAAGGCGGCTGGGCGTTGTGCTAACCACACAATCCCTTCATATGCCGAGGTTATAGAAACAGATGTATTCTACACTTCATCTGCGCCGATGGCCCGTCAGGGCTAAGAAGGGAACTTTACTTTTTTTTTTTTATTTTTTCGCTTGAGATAGTATTGGGTTGATTAATTTTTAAACTCTGAATTATATTGAAAAGATTCAATATTTTGAAATAATTTTAAGATGTATAACAATTTATAGTTGGATATTTTTAGCATACAATCCTGCTTATATATAATTTCCAAATATCACTGTTGGTTTGCTGTGTATTCCTATATAACGTGTAGCAATCCAATGACCCTATGGCGACACTATTCGTTTCACTCCAATCTCTTCCAAAATACTACATGAAGATACAAATGTCGCCCCTTGATGGGATTAATAAATGCCGCTCGTGTGAAAGTACCTCCATAGTTACGTCATTGAGTCCACCAGGGTCAGCTAGAATGTCTATATGTCGTAATTAACCAGTTATCATTTGAAACGTTTATTACAAAAATATATTATTCAAACAATTCGTTTTGGTTTGTTCATTCAAGGGAAAAAAATGATCGAGAATTCACCGCTAAAAATTCTAGAAATGTAGGTCATAGTAATTAGTAAATGAATTAGTTAAGCTATGGAATATAACCAGTTGATAGACTATCAGGCAATCAGACATAAACATTGAACCAACTCCAGTTTCTGTTGGTTACCTGTAAGCATGGGCGTATTCATGGAGTGAGGGCAAGGGGGGGGCATTTAATCCCCCCTACATTTTGAAAAAATGTCATATAAGAGGGGGGCATTTGCTCCCCCCCCCTTACATTTAAAAAAAATGTCATAAAGTTGTTATTTGCCCCCCCTGGAAAATTTTTGCCCCCCCCCTGGAAACATTCCTAGCGACGCCCATGCCTGTAAGTTGGCTTTATGGGTACTGTAACATCACTAATATTAGTAGCCTCACCAATAGCTCTCGCAATAGACATTGGAGGTTCAACAGAGTTCAAAATTGATATTTTTATTATGGACACTTCAAAATTTTAGTTCTGTAAAATAATATTCTGAATAAAAAGCTTTCTGAAGGCAAGTTTTTTGAACATTCTTTTAAGTGACTTTTTTTTCAGTTCAGAAATTTTATTTTATTTTTTATTTTGGTATCGAGTTTTTGTCTTAAAAGATTCCAAGCATTCGATCTAATGAGCTCGTGATGCGAACACTAAGACGAGCAGATTTGAGGAAATCGATTACTCCGTGAAATCAAGGATCCAACAGCTTCCGGTAAATTGTGGAATGAATAGCTTGACAAGGTACTCGAAACATCGGCTGTAAATGGCATTCATGTCATATGTTGGATGTAACGGACAGACTATGTCATATGTTGAATGTAAAAGACAGACTAGGTTATATGTTGGAAGGCAATGCCATATGTTGGATGTAACAGACAGACTATGTCATATGTTGAATGTTTTATTTAAAAGTAACTGGACATCCAGTCTTAAGTATCTATGACATCCAGTCTTATGTACCTATGGCATCCAGTTAGATTACTACTTCAACATTTCCTTTAAAAATTGATATTTTATTCCAGTCACGTGTGTCTAGTAAGTAGAGTTTATAGACCATGTCAAGCATTTAGTAATGTTATAATGAAAGATGAATGTTACATGTCAACATTGTCAGCAAACACGTTATTCATTGTCATTGTTCTATTTTTGTCCAGGCTTTCATTAACTTGACTTTGGTTGTTAATGAACAAGATTATGAAAGTACGAAACTAAACTTCAACACACATTCTGCAATACGTAACTAAATTTACACGGGCATGGTCTTTGTTCCAGGCAGTCTTACAACACTAGTGTCTAGTCCATACTATCTGTACACAACATCATCTTGAACAAAATACTATCTGTATCCCACATAATCTTGCACAACATACTGTTACGACTTTCTAGAGTAGGGTATTAAGGTTACGTTGGCTCGTTATTTGAATAATACAAGATATATTCTCACTCTAATTACTATTTACATGTTATATAATAGTCCAGGTGAATCAAGTCTACCGTGAGCACAACTGACCCAGATTTTACCGTTTAAACGTTTTAAAGGCTGTGCTAATAACAAACTCACCGCTACAACAGACCTGTCGACCAACTCTAAAACTGTTCTTGAACTCACCTGCTCTCTGTGTCCTCTCTAGTTGTGCGTTTGTCACACTCTGGTACTCGTCTCACTGGGTGGAGGTCATTGAGTGGGTGTGCAAATGCAGGGGCGAATGACTCTATTTCATCATTTCCTTTCAATGCTTAGTGAACGACCGGAATAACAATGTGTAGGCGTTGTCCAAAAGTTGCGAGTTTTATCATTCACCTCGCCCCCCTCGACGGTTGAAGGGGCTGAATTAGAGTTATAACTATACCATCTGTACCCAAAATAATCTTGAACAACATACTTGCCAAATAATATTTTGCAGCATAATATATGTACACAACATAATCTTGCACACAATGTTACCAGTATACAAAATAATCTGGCACAAGAAATATTTCATTATTTCAGTCCAACATTTAATCCTCTTAATATGGTGGCAAGAAAGTATGTGTGTTTCAGATACATTACGTGTATTTACTCGTATATTCCGTCACTTTCACATACATTACGTGTATTTACTCGTATATTGCATCAGTTTCATATAAATCGTGTCCAGGTATACATTACGTGTATTTACTCGTATATTGCATCAGTTTCACATACATTAAGTGTATTTACTCGTATATTGCATCAGTTTCATATAAATCGTGTACAGGTATAAATTACGAGTATTTTACTCGTATATTCCATCAGTTTCACATACATTACGTGTATTTACTCGTATATTGAATCAGTTTCATATAAATCGTGTCCAGGTATACATTACGTGTATTTTATTTGTATATTGCATCAGTTTAACATACATTACGTGTATTTACTCGTATATTGCATCAGTTTCATATAAATCATGTCCAGGTATACATTACGTGTATTTACTCGTATATTGCATCAGTTTCACATACATTACGTGTATTTACTCGTATATTGCATCAGTTTCATATAAATCGTGTCCAGGTATACATTACGTGTATTTTACTCGTATATTGCATCAGTTTCACATACATTACGTGTATTTACTCGTATATTGCATCAGTTTCATATAAATCGTTTTCAGGTATACATTACGTGTATTTTACTCGTATATTGCATCAGTTTCACATACATTACGTGTATTTACTCGTATATTGCATCAGTTTCATATAAATCGTGTTCAGGTATACATTACGTGTATTTTACTCGTATATTGCATCAGTTTCACATACATTGCGTGTATTTACTCGTATATTGCATCAGATTCATATAAATCGTGTTCAGGTATACATTACGTGTATTTTACTCGTATATTGCATCAGTTTCACATTCATTACGTGTATTTACTCGTATATTGAATCAGTTTCATATAAATCGTGTTCAGGTATACATTACGTGTATTTTACTCGTATATTCCATCAGTTTAACATACAT
Organism: Bulinus truncatus; assembly: GCA_021962125.1. NCBI lineage: Eukaryota > Metazoa > Mollusca > Gastropoda > Planorbidae > Bulinus > Bulinus truncatus. Next base: position 3,480,417 of record JAGDYQ010000026.1, read on the forward strand.
TACGTGTATTTACTCGTATATTGCATCAGTTTCATATAAATCGTGTTCAGGTATACATTACGTGTATTTTACTCGTATATTGCATCAGTTTCACATACATTGCGTGTATTTACTCGTATATTGCATCAGATTCATATAAATCGTGTTCAGGTATACATTACGTGTATTTTACTCGTATATTGCATCAGTTTCACATTCATTACGTGTATTTACTCGTATATTGCATCAGTTTCATATAAATCGTGTCCAGGAATACATTACGTGTATTTTACTCGTATATTGCATCAGTTTCACATACATTGCGTGTATTTACTCGTATATTGCATCAGTTTCACATACATTACGTGTATTTACTCGTATATTGCATCAGTTTCATATAAATCGTGTCCAGGTATAAATTACGTGTATTTTACTCGTATATTGCACCAGTTTCACATACATTACGTGTATTTACTCGTATATTGCATCAGTTTCATATAAATCATGTCCAGGTATACATTACGTGTATTTACTCGTATATTGCATCAGTTTCACATACATTACGTGTATTTACTCGTATATTGCATCAGTTTCATATAAATCGTGTCCAGGTATACATTACGTGTATTTTACTCGTATATTGCATCAGTTTCACATACATTACGTGTATTTACTCGTATATTGCATCAGTTTCATATAAATCGTTTTCAGGTATACATTACGTGTATTTTACTCGTATATTGCATCAGTTTCACATACATTACGTGTATTTACTCGTATATTGCATCAGTTTCATATAAATCGTGTTCAGGTATACATTACGTGTATTTTACTCGTATATTGCATCAGTTTCACATACATTGCGTGTATTTACTCGTATATTGCATCAGATTCATATAAATCGTGTTCAGGTATACATTACGTGTATTTTACTCGTATATTGCATCAGTTTCACATTCATTACGTGTATTTACTCGTATATTGCATCAGTTTCATATAAATCGTGTCCAGGAATACATTACGTGTATTTTACTCGTATATTGCATCAGTTTCACATACATTGCGTGTATTTACTCGTATATTGCATCAGTTTCACATACATTACGTGTATTTACTCGTATATTGCATCAGTTTCATATAAATCGTGTCCAGGTATAAATTACGTGTATTTTACTCGTATATTGCACCAGTTTCACATACATTACGTGTATTTACTCGTATATTGCATCAGTTTCATATAAATCATGTCCAGGTATACATTACGTGTATTTACTCGTATATTGCATCAGTTTCACATACATTACGTGTATTTACTCGTATATTGCATCAGTTTCATATAAATCGTGTTCAGGTATACATTACGTGTATTTACTCGTATATTGCATCAGTTTCACATACATTGCGTGTATTTACTCGTATAATGCATCAGTTTCATATAAATCGTGTACAGGTATACTTAATGTGTTGCTAACTCGTGGTATAAATGGTTATCGCATCAAATCGTTATATTTATTCTCTAGGTTTCTGACAGTCTTTTAACAGAACATTTAGAAATGGGATATGGTCAGAAATAACTCAAGTGTTTCCACTAAACAGTACACGCGTAGACCTACTTTCCATATGCGTCACTCACCGGAAGTTCTAGTCCGACTGTAACAAAAAGAAAGTCATCTAAACAATAATTCTGATATCCTCAAGTTACAGTCTACTACTTGAGTTCGTTTGTCGTCGTATTCACATTTATAGGTAAAGATGTTAGAAGTAAACATCTGGTTTAGGTAAACATTTGTTATTGGTTAGCATTTATGATTGGTCAAAATGTGTTATAATTTAAAATTTGCGGGATTTACTGTTTCTTACATTAGATAGAAAATATTTTAGTGCAATAATTTGATGTTTTTCGGTTGAAATAATAAATAGCAAAGCGATATAACGTAAATAATGCAAAGTACATGAAAAAAAAATAATGCACTTGCAATATTTTACCGTTAGGTTAACTTTCTGTGAGATACTTGTAACAAGATTTTATTTAATTGAAAGAAACTGATGTTTACACTCATTACATGATTCATACAATTCTATTTTTTTTATTAGTTTCAATGTTTACCTTCTTTCATCCCAAGTCAGATGCAATTATTATAATAACTATTTATTGTGGGAATGCATTATACCTGACGGGAAATATTCTAAAATATAAGTATAAATTGTTTTATATTTTAAAAAAGGTAACAATAATAACTACACATACTTTTAATGTAGTATTATACCATTTTAATGAAAAGAAATTATACAGTATTTAGTATTATTGAAACTTTTGATGACTCTTTTATTTAGATCAGGGGAAAGTACTTAAGATCCTAATCCTATCACACCAGCCATTTTTCAGGTGCCCAGTTCCTTTATGCCAACCTATCCCCTCAAGTACAATAAAGTTGCATGTTTATACAACCAACATACCCCCTCAAGTACAATAAAGTAGCATGTTTATACAACCAACATACCCCCTCAAGTACAATAAAGTAGCATGTTTATACAACCAACATACCCCCTCAAGTACAATAAAGTAGCATGTTTATAAAACATTCTCGTCGATTATTTAGTCATTTAGAATTCCAGAAATTGTTTGAAAAACAAAAAAAAAACAACAATAAACAAACAACGGTTTAAAGAAGTTACAACAGCCATGTTCATTACAGTTTCCATCACCGCCACTCTTGATTTATTTGTTCAGACAGTTGACCGACATGTTCAGTGATAGACTCTAAGACAGTTGACCGACATGTCCAGTGATAGACTCCAAGACAGTTGACCGACATGTCCAGTGATAGACTCCAAGACAGTTGACCGACATTCCAGTGATAGACTCCAAGACAGTTGACCGACATGTCCAGTGATAGACTCTAAGACAGTTGACCGACATGTCCAGTGATAGACTCCAAGACAGTGGTTCGTCTGGTTTAAATGGGGGACATACAGATTGTTATGACGACATTGACTGTATTGAGGCAATACGTTCACGAAATGAACAATATGATGTTCACTAAGCGAACAATTTGATGGACGTAAAGACGTCTTCTATATGCAGAGTCATCCCTGGGTCTTTGGCGGCCCTGAGGGGTGGGGGGGGGGCTTTAATGTCAAGTATTACTGGGGGCACTTTCAGAGTCAAGTATTACTGGGGGCACTTTCAGAGTCAAGTATTACTGGGGGCACTTTCAGAGTCAAGTATTACTGGGGGCACTTTCAGAGTCAAGTATTACTGGGGGCAATTTCAGAGTCAAGTATTACTGGGGGCACTTTTAGAGTCAAGTATTACTGGGGGCAATTTCAGAGTCGGAAGTATTACTGGGGGCACTTTCAGTGTCAGAATTTTCATTGAAATAGAAATTGATACTCTTGGTTCCGTTGTGCATTTTGGGGTCTTTGCCGTTGGTTTTGTATCGAATTGTCGTTATAGGAACAGATCCACTCGCCTGTATGAGCAACTGACTGGAAATAGGGACAGAAAGAGTCTACTCGAGGTGTAATCCTTCCATTGTTTCAACCAGGTAATGTTAGACGAAAGCCATTGTGTAATAATGTATCGTTAAGTCAATAACTACAATGGTTCGTGCACTGTTCTCTCAGTTCGATCTTCAAATATGGGATCGTAAAATCAACAATTACTAGTTAATTAACAGAGAGGCGAATATTTGCTGATAAATTATTACAGCTTGATAAGGCCACATTGAGTCTAAACGGCCACTCAACATCATGATCATGTTATAGATTGAAAGAAAATGTAAGGGAGCAGAGAAAAAAGGCTGTAGTCGATACTCTCTCTCTCTCTCTCCCTCTCTCTCTATACCTCTCTCTCTCTCTTTCTCTCTCTCTCTCTCTTTCTCTCTCTATTATATATATATATATATATATATATATATATATATATATATATGGACAAATACGCGGGCTAATAAAATGTTTTCAAATATTTTTAGGTAGTTTCTGTAAAAGTATAACATACCCCCCATCCACCAAAAAGAATTGACCTTACAGTCTTCCTCTCTGTTCCCCACCTGCCGACCTGACACCCCCCTCCCCAGCACACCCCACCCTTCTATTACTAGAGACACTTGTAACAAACAAAGCTAATTTACACAATCACCGCTGGCAGAATGTTTGAAAAAAGTAAAACTGAAAGAACAAAATTAACTCAGGACAAAAACAAAAAAAAAAACAAAATGGTCGAAAATGAAAAGTTTGATGTTGCTACAAAAAGACAAGACAAACTGTTAAAGTTAATGGCCGTAAATGAGTTAGCTAAAAATGTTTTTTAGGGCCTGACCTTAACAAACTATGCTAACATCCGAATAACATAAATATAAACTAGCAGTAACGCACAATTAACAAGAAGCAAAAACTGTCTAACATACCGTAATATATATAATATATAAGTGAATGAACACACGGTCACAGAAAATAATTCATACAGCAACACTAACACTACGCCATACATCAGTGCTTCCCAAACTTTCATTTTTGTAATACTGTGTACTGTGTACTTTGTACTTTGTACTATGTACTGTGTGCTGTGTACTCTGCACTGTGTACTGTGTACTGTGTATTGTGTACTGTGCACTGTGTACTGTTTACCCCTAGTAAAAGAAAACAAACTCGTATATTTGTTATTATGGTTCTGGTTTCCTCTCATTTTATTGTATGTTTTTTTTTTGTTTGCTTTAGCCGTGCATGTTCTCAGCCCGGTACAGCAGCGTACCCCGGACAAACTTTTACGGTCCATCGGGGGGGGGGGGGTCGTGAACCACACTTTAAGGAAACACTGCCATATATTAATATCACTTACTAACTTAAGCACTACAACACACTAGCAAACATTCATCAAAATACACATTAACGAACGTACTTAAAATATAAAGTACAAACACACATCTGCCAGCTACCAGTACTACTGCAACTATCTGCCAGTTACCAGTACTCTTGCAACTATCTGCCAGCTACCAGTACTACTGCCAATATCTGCCAGCTACCAGTACTCTTGCAACTATCTGCCAGCTACCAGTACTCATGTAACCATCTGCCAGCTACCAATACTACTGAACTATTTGCCAGCTACCAGTACTACTGCAACTATCTGCCAGCTAGCAGTACTACTGCAACTATCTGCCAGCTACCAGTACTATTGCAACTATCTGCCAGCTACCAGTACTATTGCAACTATCTGCCAGCTAGCAGTACTATTGCAACTATCTGCCAGCTAGCAGTACTATTGCAACTATCTGCCAGCTAGCAGTACTATTGCAACTATCTGCCAGCTAGCAGTACTATTGCAGCTATCTGCCAGCTAGCAGTACTATTGCAACTATCTGCCAGCTAGCAGTACTATTGCAACTATCTGCCAGCTAGCAGTACTACTGCAACTATCTGCCAGCTACCAGTTCGTTCTATAGTCAGAAATCTTTGTCATCCCTCCCCCTTTTTCCTTTTTCGTTATGACTGCGTGACTGGGAAAAGGGGGAGATAATTATAGGTTAATGTCCAGTAAAGTAAACCAGGTCTCCACGGGGAGCCACTAGACACAAGACAGTAGTTAACTCCAGATTGAAGTTTTCCCATCCGAAAGTTTATTTATTTTTATTTAACCACTCATCGGGTTAACTCTCTAGTTGGCGATGTGCTGAAAATATACCCAGTTTTCTACAAGTTATCTTATGGTCAGAAGCCATGCAGATATATCGCTTTGATTGGAGTTGAAGGTGCAAGCCATGCAGCTATATCACTTTGTTAGGAGTTGAAGGTACAAGCCATGCAGCTATATGAATTTGATTGGAGTTGAATGGACCAAGTTATGCAGCTATATCACTTTGATTGGAGTTGAAGGTACAAGTCATGCAGCTACATCACTTTGATTGGAGTTGAAGGTACAAGCCATGCAGCTATATCACTTTAATTGGAGTTGAAGGTACAAGTCATGCAGCTATATCACTGTGATTGGAGTTGAAGGTACAAGTCATGCAGCTATATCACTGTGATTGGAGTTGAAGGTACAAGTCATGCAGCTATATCACTGTGATTGGAGTTGAAGGTACAAGTCATGCAGCTATATCACTGTGATTGGAGTTGAAGGTACAAGTCATGCAGCTATATCACTGTGATTGGAGTTGAAGGTACAAGTCATGCAGCTAGATCAGTTTGCGTAGAGCTTTAAGCCATGCAGCTACACAGGTATCATCATTGATATATTTAAATGATTCTTTAAAATAATTTTAAGACATATTATGAAGAAATAAAACAAAAAGTTCAATGCTAGTTTCTCATTCAGCCCTATTGGCGATCAGGAACTGTATGAAATTGAAAAGAATATTAATTTAAAATAGTTTGTAGTTAAATTATAATTTTTTAGTAAATTTGTATTTTTAATGTTATTGGTGGGGATAAACATGTTTAAAGATGAAGTAATTCACTCAAACAATCAGTTTGTATAACGTTGAAATCGCAAATGTTCAATTATTTCATGTGTGAATATTTCTTTTTTTTCTATAAACACCAGAAATACATCAATGAGCATCACATAGTACATACACTATGCAATTATTATTTTACACATACAATTGTACAAGCTAACACAAAAATCATAGATGTTTTTTCTTGTAAAGCAAATAGTGACAGTTAGACGTTCAGATTAAATCAATAGTTTAAAGACACGGATCTGGGGTAAATGTCAAACAGGAAAATTATTTGAAAGATAACTAACAGTTAGCAGCACCATGGCGTCTGGTGTAAGTGCTCTCTGTGGAGAGATGTTGGATTGCCTGGAAGGTGGCTTAAGTCGCAGAGAATATCACATTAAAGTCTGAATTGAAGAGAACTGGAGAGTTCTTGATATCCTGGTTTATGATTGATCTTTCCTTGACACCTTCCTCTACCAATTCCTATTGGTTAGCTGGACAGGGTTTGTCATTAGAACAAAGAAATACGTCATATCTTCATAGAACATTCTACTTTAGCCTTATTATAACGACGGTCCACAGACTTCAACGAACAGGAATCTGCCTACGACTATTACTGTACCGCATAAGCATGAGTAAAACTACATAACTATAACTGGTAGCACCTGAACCATGTGTTCATACTGTTACATAATTGTATGGCCTAAAGATGATCTAAGACTGTGTCCGGCAATAATTGTACCGCATAAAACTGTACCTGCCTATAGCTGTAACTTTAAGAAGTAAACATTCCTTTAAAAAAAACAGACACGAGGGATGGTAGAGGGGAGTAAACACTGTCATACTTATGAGTATGCATACAGTAAATTAGATGCATACAGTAATTTGATGCATACAGTAAATTTGATGTATACAGTAAATTAGATGCATACAGTAAATTTGATGCTTACAGTAAATTTGATGCTGACAGTAAATTCGATGTATTCGTATCCATCCCAAATCTTAAAGAAATACAACACATGATCTAAATTTTTTCTACTAGTGTTCTTATTTTATTTTTATAATTCTTCTCTAAACGGTAAACTATATGTGTTGAATGTTCACATTTGAAAAGTGAATGTGATGCAGAAGTGAATAGAATGAATACATATTTAGATCCATATCTATGTTTAGGTCATAATGTGGATTGCTAGACATTTGCATAAATGTAAATGACTATAATTTTAAAATCATGGTGCACGCTTTTTGTAATAATATGGCTGCTTGTTGTTGATTATAGTATAATAATGTTCACAAAATCTAAGTGAATCATTTTTTAAGTTTTATATTGGACTTTGATAATGCTAAAACAAGGTACTAGATGCAAAAATATAGTTAAGAATTAAAAAAAAAACTATCATCTTACGGACTAATACAACATAATCTTAATTATGTTACAAAACTATCATCCAACAAAACTATCATCCAACGGACTAATACAACATAATCTTAATTATGTTACAAAACTATCATCCAACAAAACTATCATCCAACGGACTAATACAACATAGTCTTAATTATGTTACAAAACTATCATCGAACAAAACTATCATCCAACGGACTAATACAACATAATCTTAATTGTGTTACAAACAATAAACACAACTTGAGGGAATCCAACTGTTTGTGTTTAACAATTACTGATATAAAATTAAAATCAAATCTGATAGAAGGAATGCTTTTGATCAATTGGGGCTAAAAATTGTTTCTGAAGCAAATCAATTAAAGATAATTAAAATTAATAATATGTTGCATAAAATCAATATTAAAACAATTAGATATTGATGGTGTAAAAATTATAACTCAATTAATAAATCTTGGGTTGTTTTTTTTTATGTAAAGATGAGCACAGATCAACCTCCCAGACAATACTATCAGATTCAGACACTCGAAAGGGGTCAGCCAAAACATTTTAAAACATTGATTTTATTTTTGGTCTTTATCCACCCCTCCCCCCTCACCAAACCTCCACCCCCCCCCCCCCAGCAGCCTATATGTAGTGAAATGTTTCTGTGAGGCTGAGGACGTTCAAACGTTTTGTCGCTCTAGTGTTCGCCCCTTGTACAGCAGGAATCAAATCAACTGATGCCTTGTCCAGTGTGTGTGTAGATTGTGGTTTGTTCCACACGGGGCAATACCAAAGTAGCCAAAACGATAGCAGTGGCGGGAGAGAACTCTGGGATGGAATTCATTGAGGAATTCATTTTTTAAAGTCTTATACAGAGTCTTGCTCTCTAATTAGAGAAATCTGTTGCAATATCAACCTTGACACTACTGCACCTTCTGTGCTTTATCCTTTTCATAAGTAGATTGAAACTTTTAAAATGACATGAATGAACTATTCACTTAACGATGCAGATTATAAACTGAGATATTTTTTAAATGTTGGGTTGTCATAGATTATAAACTGAGATATTTTTTAAATGTTGTGTTGTTAGAAATTATGTAAAATAGAAGGTGCAGCTGTGTAGAATTTTTACCGTAACTTCACGTTTTCAATGGTGCCACCAGTATTGCTCATGGACTAAGAGACATAAACATTCCAAGATGCGTAGGCGGGCGGGGGGGGGGGATACAGATACGGGGGAGGGGGAAGGAGGAGACATAGGCAGAGACTTCCATGGATATTTGGGTGACCTATGCTGGGACATCCAGAGGTACATTGGGGCCTAGGCAGAGCTATCCAGTATATTTTGTGGAAAATACCTGTTGAAACTATCATACCAACACAATTAATATTAATGTTTTTAAAGGACTTAAGGTAGGTTCCCTAGGCTGTCACCCTGTTTGAATATACAGAAAAACCGTTTTGGATGTCGAGATAAACTTTTGTATCCTACGCCATGAGGCCATTGTATAATTTACATTTGACGAAAACAGTTTTGTTATAAGTTCAAGAAATAAATGGCGCACTTAAAATAAGGGATTAACAAATGACCGTTAAAAGATGATTTAGCTTGAGCAATACTACACATATCGGTAATGATATACCAGTGAAATGAAACAATACTACACATATCGGTAATGATATACCAGTGAAATGAAGATTTTATTTCAGAAATAAAGGTAAAACAAATAGAGAAAAAAAACTAAAAAACAAATAAGTGTTATATTTAGTACATTTAGTATTTTAAGTACATTTGGTATATTATGTAGATTTGGTACTTTCAGTACATTTAGTCTACCAAACGACAGAAGAAAAATATATTTTGTGGAAAATATGGGATGAAAAAAAAATTCTTTTATAAAAACGTGTTATTTAGTGTTGCTTATTCTTTGTTATTAAACTATCAATCACACAAAGAACAACAAAATACAGTTTTAGCCCTCACAGAACACAAGTTAAAAATGTTTTATCAACAATGTAAACAAAAATATATATCTTATTTTAATGTAAGGTTACATTTTAACCCGGCGTTGATTTTTTGAATTGTCTTTTTGTTGAAAAATGTATTTTTTGCAATACTATTTTCTAACACACACATACACACACACACACACACACACACATATACATATACACACACATGTATATATATATATATATATATATATATATATATATATATATATATTCTCTCTCTCTCTCTCTCTCTATATATATATATATATATATATATATATATACATTATACATACATACGTACATACTTCTAAAAACATGTTGACATATACTTGTTGTAGATAGCAATGTGTTGTATCCACTGGGAGAGGCTGCAAGAGACAAGGTCGACAACTGTGTTCATTTCTTCAGACGTAAAGATCAATGTTTATGTTCATCTCAGGCAGGAAATAATCGAATTTGATCATTTTAAATCGATTATGAAAATAACATGCGAGAGATTCAATATCGAATCCGGCCTAAGGTCTTACAAAATAAGATCAGAGCTGTTAAAATTAATATATAAAAAAGAACATAAAAAGATTGGAGTTAATGCACAATAATTCTCGAAATGTAGAATAGTTTCAATATGATGTTGCCCATACGGAATGTAGAATAGTTTCAATATGATGTTGCCCATACGGAATGTGGAATAGTTTCAATATGATGTTGTCCATACGGAATGTAGAATAGTTTCAATATGATGTTGTCCATACGGAATGTAGAATAGTTTCAATATGATGTTGCCCATACGGAATGTAGAATAGTTTCAATATGATGTTGTCCATACGGAATGTATAATAGTTTCAATATGATGTTGCCCATACGGAATGTAGAATAGTTTCAATATGATGTTGCCCATACGGAATGTAGAATAGTTTCAATATGATGTTGCCCATACGGAATGTAGAATAGTTTCAATATGATGTTGCCCATACGGAATGTAGAATAGTTTCAATATGATGTTGTCCATACGGCTACCTATGTCATTGTCATAATTTTTTTTTTGGATGCTGCACTAAATCTGTTAGTGGCTTTTTGCGAGGTTTCATGTCTAGATTATCTAATTGAACTGTGTTGGTACAGCAGCAAAGTATAATAGTAAACAAGTCATATATATTGACATGTTGATACAGCAGCAAAGTATAGTAGTAAACAAGTCACATATATTGGCATGTTAGTACACCAGCAAAGTATAGTAGTAAACAAGTCACATATATTGGCATGTTAGTACACCAGCAAAGTATAGTAGTAAACAAGTCACATATATTGGCATGTTAGTACACCAGCAAATTATAGTAGTAAACAAGTCATAAAAAAATATCAAAAAGCTAAAAAAATTGACGAATTGGTGAGAATCTGAACCGTGAGCCACAAAGGAATTCAAAGTTTTCATTTTTTTTTTACTATCTGTTTGTTTTACTGGGGAATGGGGAATGACCAGGACGTTTTGTGAGTGATTGCTGCCCCTGCCCAGGACGTTATGTGAGTGATTGCTGCCCCTGGGCTGGAGCCTGGATGGACGCCCCTACTCGCGTTGAACACGATGCAAATCTCTTGATGCCTGGACTCAATTGATTTTTTTTTTCTGCACGAGTTACAAAATGGCCGTCTTAATAAGGGAAGGGATGATGGGATGGGATGGAGCAGACGTCATGAGACGGGGGGTGATTCTGTAAGAGTTTAAAGAATTAAATTAAATGCTCAGTAAATTGGCGATTTGGCGGGAGATAAAATAGAAGCGAAAACATCAGACGGAATAATCTCCCCTTTTGGATTATCCACAATACAGATTTATTTATAGGTATAGAATGAGATTGTAAATAGAACTTTCTTTGTTTTTTTTTTAATACCCATTCCTTGAGTATTTCTAAAACATTTTTTTAAACATATGAAGCGAAAATAATTGAAATATTAGGTTCTTTAGCATGCCGTTAAAAATATTCTATAGTAAAGTAAAAGTACAAAAACATTTCATTTATTAATGAGTTGTTTGATTTAAAGTTTTGTTTATGTGTGAATACTTGTGAGTCAGGCTTTAAGATGTTTACAGTATATCCGCTCAATTATTTTATTTCATAGCATAACATTATTTGTTGGTATCTTCTCATTCCAAATAAGAGTAAATCGTTTGATTGAATTTCTTGTGGGAATGTCAAAAGTCGGTAACAGTTGATTCTGAAATACATTTTTATAATACAGGTATTGTGTATGATGCCAAAAGTGCAAACATCAAAGTGAACCATCAGAAACTGCAAGAGGTAAAAATTTCAAATCCATCTTATCCAAAGACGGAAGATGCGTAGCGATGGGTCAGCGATGGCGGCTATGGCTTAAATAAATTGAATCTGGACCAGCTAAACATTAGCCTACCAACGAAACTCAGACTTTAAAGAGCCCTAGTTGGACCCATTGCCCTGTATGGGTGTGAGACATGAACATTTCTAGCAGCCACGACAAGCAAGCTACAGGCATTCGAAAATAAATGCATGAGGAAAATCCTTCGAATCTCCTACCTAGAACACAAGACTAATGGGTATGTCTGGGAAAGAATATCCTCAATCAGAGGCCCTGAGGAAACGATTATGACAGCAGTCAAGCGATGCAAGATGGCATGGTTCAGTCATTTCATAAGGCCTAAATAGTCTGCCTAAAAATATTCTCCAAGGGACTGTAGAAGGAGGAGGTCGCAGAAGGCGCCAACGGAAAGGTTGGTTTGACGATATACAAGAATGGATACGGCTTCCAATGAGAGGAACGGGACGGATGGTCGTGTGGTAAAGCGCTCGACTGTCAACTTGAAGGTACCTGGTTCGATCTCCGGTGAGGACCAAGGAAAATGTTCAGGTCTTGGCTTAAGTCCCCAATATATCTCCCGCGGTGCCTCCATGGCCATTGCACTCTCGGCTATGGTTGGGATGAAAGAAGGCCACCATAAAAACCGTCCCATTAGTGGCTGATAGGATCTAAGAGATTTCATCTCATCATTTCAGGGACTTCACACAAACACACCAATAATTGAACTAAAGACAACCGCTCAGGTTAGGCAACTCTGGAGAAATATGTCTGTTGATGTGTCCATTCGTTCCCCCCAAACGACCACATCGGTCAAGTGTATAATGACGATGATGACTGTGTATTACGTCTGGTCATAATACATGTATCGTGTGACGTCAGTGGCGTAGCGAGCTTAACTCGCGCCCGAGGCACAATACATTTTTAGCGCCCCCCCCCCAATTCAAAAACCATATAATATTATATGTAAAATATACCCTTTTGCGCATTTTTGTGAGTAGCGCCCGGGGCATGATGACCCTCTTGCCCCCTCACTACTGCATTGTGTATAATGTCTGTGTGTATGACATACAAATACTGTTATATTTAGACACCTATTTAGTTTTATATTTTTATTATGATGCATGTATTTTGCACGATGTCTTGTCATTATATACGTCACGTTCGTGATGTATTATAACAGGTGTATTATATATCAAATATGCTCGTAATACATGTATAACGAATGATAAGTGATCGATAAGTCAATCAGGCGAATTCGTTTGTCTTCCCCTATATTCAAATTTATTTATATTTCTCCATTCTTTAATATTTATGCTTGTTTTGTACACAACTTTAACTGTTACACAAGCAAATTACAAAGTAAAGACACCCCAGCCCTGGTTGCTAATACTTTATGATTTAAACAGCAAAAAGTGGCAGAAAAGGATCATGAAATGGTAAACAGTTGACAATTCTGAACTTGATATATTTTGTTTTCCATTGCGATGATATATCCTTCACTATCATTATAAAATGACGCACTTTCTTAGCACTTCTAAATCCAACAAACTAATCCAACGAAGTATGTTATACACTTTTGTTTACGAACTGAGACACAACACAATACAACACAACGCAATGTTTTGGAGTAGAGAAATAAAAATCATCTGCAATAAAATCAAGGGGGGAGGAAGGGGTATCTTATAAAAATGTTCTAGGAAAAATTTATTGGATGAATCTGTCTTGTGCCTCGAGCCATGCATGACTTTATTTGTAATATTTTCTTCCATGTGAGATATGAAGTGTTGTATTTGTTTTGTTCTATTTAAAGAGTTGAAGCAGTACATTTGTCCCTGATTTATTTGAAGTGGTGTACTTGTTTATTTTACGTGATCTTGCTGTAGTATATTTGTTCTGTTCTAGGTGAGTAGTAAGTACTACACTTGTTTGCCCTTTGTAATCTGTCAAGTACCGATGGTACATTAGTTTGCCATATGTAACAACCAAAAAAAATAACCCGACTCATTTTAAAGTTCAGAAGACTACGATGACCAAACTTATCTGTCCAACAAAATATAAATCATGTGGTCCCTGCCTGTTATGATGCTAAGAAATGATCTATTCAAGTTTGACTTTATTTCATAACGGATTATGATGTACTTATCGAATATTTAGTAGACAAATAATAGTAAACAAGTCGATGATTTCAATGTGTTTACTTGGAACTCACTTTTAGTTTTCTGCCCGTCTAGCATTATCTTGAATTCTATTTATTGAATTTAATATTTCATTACTGTGATAATTTATCTGAAGATATCTTGTATATAGAGGAGTACATTCAAATCAAGACCTGTGTACAACTGCATCTGGAGCTTTGATTCTGAATAACTTACATGAACATAATAAAATATTGTCTTCAAAGTATGATACTATTCGACACAGCGATAAGTTGTCTGTACTTAAAGTTATGTATTACTAATTCAAGTTTTGTTGCCCTTCCTCCCCCCACACAATCAATCACTGATTCATACTGTCATCACTATCAGTCAATCACTGGTTCATACTGACATCACAATCAAACAATCACTGATTCATACTGTCATCACAATCAATCAATCACTGATTCATACTGTCATCCCAATCAATCAATCACTGGTTCATACTGTCATCGCAATCAATCAATCACTGATTCATACTGTCATCACAATCAATCAATCACTGATTCATACTGTCATCACTATCAATCAATCACTGGTTCATACTGTCATCACAATCAATCAATCACTGGTTCATACTGTCATCGCAATCAATCAATCACTGATTCATACTGTCATCACAATCAATCAATCACTGGCTCATACTGTAGTCACAATCAATCAATCGCTGGTTCATATGATCATCACTATCAATCAATCACTGATTTATACTGTCATCACAATCAATCAATCACTGGTTCATACTGTCATCACAATCAATCAATTGCTGGTTCATACTATCATCACAATCAATCAATCACTGGTTCATACTGTAGTCACAATCAATCAATCGCTGGTTCATACTGTCATCACAATCAATCAAACACTGGTTCATACTGTCATCACAATCAATCAATCACTGGTTCATACTGTAATCACAATCAATCACTGGTTCATATAGTCATCACAATCAATCACTGGTTCATACTGTTATCACAATCAATCAATCACTGGCTCATACTGTCATCACAATCAATCAATCACTGGTTCATACTGTCATCACTATCAATCAATCACTGGTTCATACTGTCATTACAATCAATCACTGGTTCATACTGTCATCACAATCAATCAATCACTGGTTCATACTGTCATCACTATCAATCAATCACTGGTTCATACTGTCATCACTATCAATCAATCACTGGTTCATACTGTCATCACAATCAATCAATCGCTGGTTCATACTGTCATCACAATCAATCAATCACTGGTTCATACTGTCATCACAATCAATCAATCACTGGTTCATACTGTCATCACTATCAATCAATCGCTGGTTCATACTGTCATCACAATCAATCACTGGTTCATACGGTCATCACAATCAATCAATCACTGATTCATACTGTCATCACTATCAATCAATCACTGGTTCATACTGTCATCAAAATCAATCAATCACTGGTTCATACTGTCATCACAATCAATCAATCACTGATTCAGACTGTCATCACTATCAATCAATCACTGGTTCATACTGTCATCACAATCAATCAATCACTGGTTCATACTGTCATCATAATTAATCAATGGTTCATACTGTCATCACAATCAATCAATCACTGGTTCATACTGTCATCACAACCAATCAATCGCTGGTTCATACTGTCATCACAATCAATCAATCACTGGTTCATACTGTCATCACAATCAACCAATCACTGGTTCATACTGTCATCACTATCAATCAATCGCTGGTTCATACTGTCATCACAATCAATCACTGGTTCATACGGTCATCACTATCAATCAATCACTGGTTCATACTGTCATCAAAATCAATCAATCACTGGTTCATACTGTCATCACAATCAATCAATCACTGATTCAGACTGTCATCACTATCAATCAATCACTGGTTCATACTGTCATCACAATCAATCAATCACTGGTTCATACTGTAGTCACAATCAATCAATCACTGATTCATACTGTCATCACTATCATTCAATCACTGGTTCATACTGTCATCACAATCAATCAATCACTGATTCATACTGTCATCACAATCAATCACTGATTCATACTGTCATCACAATCAATCAATCACTGATTCATACTGTCATCACAATCAATCAATCACTGGTTCATACTGTTATCACAATCAATCAATCACTGGTTCATACTGTCATCACAATCAATCACTGATTCATACTGTCATCACAATCAATCAATCGCTGGTTCATACTGTCATCACAATCAATCAATCGCTGGTTCATACTGTCATCACAATCAATCAATCGCTGGTTCATACTGTCATCACAATCAATCAATCACTGGTTCATACTGTCATCACAATCAATCAATCACTGGTTCATACTGTCATCACTAGCTCAGCATTAAAGAATGCAACGCGACAACACATAGTGAACATGATTTATGCAAGACACAGTTCCCTTGGAAACATTTTTTTCTCAAAATAAACAATTCCATATTGTCCAACAGAGACCATCCGTCTAAAGATTTTTATCACTCAGGGCGTTCCATTTGCTACCCAGGCGTATATTACCACCCAGGACGCCGTTGGCACCCAGGAGCGTAATTTGGTACCCAAGGCGCCATTAGCCATTCAGTGGCGTCTCATTTTCCAACCAAAAGCGTCATTTTCTATTCAGTGACTTCATTAGCCTCGAAGGGCGTCATTTTACACCCTAAGGGCGTCAATTTCCACCCAACGGGCGTCATTTTCTACCCAGGGGAGTCATTTTCTATTCAGTGACTTTATTAGCCACCCAAGGCGTTATTTGCCACATAGGGGCGACATTTGAGCAGGGGAACGGGGGAAAGGATGCAGATCCTTTGTATAATATATATATATATATATATATATATATATATATATATATATATATATATATATATATACTAGCTGTACCCCGCAAAGCCTTTGCAGGAAGATTGACTTGTAAACCCATAGCCGAACCTAGGATTTGGGGGCCCAGCATTTTGACATTCGATACCATGACATGAGATTATGTACTTAATATTTAATGTAAAAAATAATTTTGGGGGCTCCCCTCAAGCTGGAGCTCGGTGGGACTTTCGATTTTGGATCTCCTCCACCCTAGTTACGCCTCTGTGTTCAGATTTGATACATTTTTCAAAACTATTACGTTTTTTTTTAGTTATGAAATAGTTAAAACCCTAATTAGTTGTTGTTTCTTTTTCTTACAACATCCTAAAGGAAAAATTATTTCAATAAAAAAATGTCAAACAGATCTAAT
Source organism: Bulinus truncatus (assembly GCA_021962125.1). Classification (NCBI taxonomy): domain Eukaryota; kingdom Metazoa; phylum Mollusca; class Gastropoda; family Planorbidae; genus Bulinus; species Bulinus truncatus. The sequence continues at coordinate 3,498,022 of JAGDYQ010000026.1, forward strand.
TAGTTACTTTTCATTAAAACAACTAAAAGGATACATTCTTTAAAAAAATGTCCAAGAGAGGTATCGTACCTGGATAGTCAGCATAAAAAGAATAACCTACGTTGCTTAGCCATTCAGCCACCAGTTCACACAAACATGTTGTACCCTGCAAAGCCTTGGCATAGAGATCGACTATACTATAAAGCCAGTGCCAAATCTAGGAATTTGGAGGCCCGGGGCTTGGCCTCTTTTGGGCCCCTGCATTTTGACGCTCGATACCATATCATGAGATTAATGTAATACTTAATATTTAATGTAAAAAATAATTTTGGGGGTCACCCCTCAAGTTGGGGCCCGGCGGGACTTTCGATTTTGGACCCCCCCCCCCACCACCACCCTAGTTACGCCTATGTGTTAATTTTTTTTTAAGTTATGAAATAATTTAAAATCTAATTAGTTGTTGTTTCTTTTTCTTACAAAATCCTAAAAGATAAATTATTTAAATTTAAAAAAAAATGTCAAAGAGATCTAATTAGTTACTTTTCATTAAAATAACTAAAAGGATATATTCTGAAAAAAAAACAATAAAAAAAAAAATGTCTCTGGGAGAAATCGAACCCGGAGAGTCTGGAAAAAAGTGGATTCTTGGCCAAGTCATTTAACCTTTCAGCCACCGCGCCTCATAAATTATAATGTAATTTTAATGTACTATAAGAAAAATATTGCTCGGTTATGTTTTCATTGCCTTTTGACCTAGTTTTTTAGGCCTATATTGTTATTTTGTAATTAAGAAATAATTCAAAGCCGTATTTATTAAAAAAAATAAATATTATAAAAGCTGAGAACTTAATTAGTATAGAAATTTGCAGAATTTCTTTTTTAAAATATTAGATTGACTTTATTTACCAAGTTAGATACGAAAACGCGGTCAATAGTCTTATCGTCGCCGATGTCGGAGATTTTCGATTATTACTATTGTTTACGCCTGACGATGTTAAAATGCTCTGTTGTAATAAAAACTACAATGATTTGAATGGCATTATATGCTAATTATTAATTTTTGATATTGGGGACTTTTACATTTCATAATTAAAAGCACAGAAACTATTGAAAACTGTAGATAATATCAAAAAGAAAATTTGAATCGAGACACATGGGGATGACGCCATTTTGAATTCTTGCTTTCCGCTTTCGATTTAACGCACACTGGAAATGAATAATATTATATATGATGATACATCGTTTGTCATAGCTGCCCTCTCCCAAAGTTGAACCGGAAATAACCCACAAGCACCAGTTCAACTCGCCAGATCAAATTGTCATTTCATATTTTATATTACCTTAAAGATACTTTCAGCTGTTTCATCAACTTTGTTTAATACAAGTCAACCCAGGAAAATATGACAGTTAAGATGGTAGATGTAATTAAACTATGTGTTATTAATAGTTTATAGATGTAGTTCAGCTTTGGCTTACTGTTGGATGGTAGATGTAAACATTGGCTTACTGTTGGATGGTAGATGTAAACATTGGTTTACTGTTGGATGGTAGATGTAAACATTGGCTTACTGTTGGATGGTAGACATAAACATTGGCTTACTGTTGGATGGTAGATGTAAACATTGGCTTACTGTTGAATGGTAGATGTAAACATTGGCTTACTGTTGGATGGTAGATGTAAACATTGGTTTACTGTTGGATGGTAGATGTAAACATTGGCTTACTGTTGGATGGTAGACATAAACATTGGCTTACTGTTGGATGGTAGATGTAAACATTGGCTTACTGTTGAATGGTAGATGTAAACATTGGCTAACTGTTGGATGTTAGATGTAAACATTGGCTTACTGTTGGATGGTAGATGTAAACATTGGCTTACTGTTGGATGGTAGATGTAAACACTGGCTTACTGTTGAATGATAGATGTAAACATTGTCTTACTGTTGGATGGTAGATGTAAACATCGGCTTACTGTTGGATGTTAAATGTAAACATTGGCTTATTGATTATTACATTCTGATTATTACAAAACTGTTTTCATCTGAACATCAAATACTTACAAAATATGTTTAATATAATGAAAACTTTCAATTCTAGTTTTATTCTTTCAGGTGTTAAAAAAAAAGAGTGACTTAAATCTGAAAAAAACTAGTCCCATATCATGGCGAGCATGAGGCTAACCAGTATGAGGCTGGCCAGTATGAGGCTGGCCAGTATGAGGCCTGTCTGGATGTTCCATGCCAAGATTCACCTCGCCACAAGAACTATTGGTTGAACTAAGCTAGGGACCATCTATCATTCTCTCCCGCCAATTGCATCGACTTTGTGTTGCCTACGTCACCCGGGCTAAATTATAGGCCTGTCGTCCACAGGAAAGGAAAATTATTTTCAAAAAAAAAAAAATGGTGAAAGTGGTGATTTGATCAGATCAATACTAGGGTTGTTTTTTTATTTTGTGTGAAAGTTATTGAATACAGAACACGTGACCAAGGTTAGACACATCCGATTAGTTAATGTGTTTTATAGTTTTACAGAATGTTGAGTGAGCCTAAAAACAAAGTTTATGCTCTGCAGAGCTTTTTCTCTGAAGTTACACATAAAGTTCACAGCATACAACAATTGTGTAAACAAACCAGTCACAAGCAAGTGTAAATACACAGACACTACTGACATGATTTAATGTATTCATCACACCCAACCCAATTCAACTCAGTAAACTTTGAATAATTCGTATTCTTTGATTTGTAGATTAAAAAAAAAACGTTTTAAACATAGACTGTGTTAATACTTACCAATGCAAAAAAAAAAAAAAATAAATGTTTTTTTTCATACTTCACAAAAAAAAAATGATAATCCAATTGCCCCCAAGATCAAAGCAGTCAACTTAACATATCCAGAGGTATGACCAGGGGGCAACGTATTAGTACAAATCTACAATATCTTTACTGATACTTTATTTGTTTTATGGTTCTCACGTCTGGTCAGGTTTACTGTTGATTAATTTATGTGCAATTAATGTGCAATATTTCTTTTTTGGTAATTTTCAGAGTGACCATCTTTATAGTACTCATCTTTGTAGTACTCAACTTTATAGTAGCCTACTCATTTTTATAGTACTCATCTTTATAGTACTCATCTTTATAAAACTCATCTTTATAGTACTCATCTTTATAGTAGCCTACTCATCTTTATAGCACTCATCTTTATAGTAGCCTACTCATCTTTATAGTACTCATCTTTATAGTAGCCTACTCCACTTTATAGTAGCCTACTCATCTTTATAGCAGCCTACTCATCTTTATAGTAACCTACTCATCTTTATAGTAACCTACTCATCTTTATAGTAACCCACTTATCTTTATATTACTCATCTTAATAGCAGCCTACTCATCTTTATAGTACTCATCTTAATAACACTCATCTTTATATTACTCATCTTTATAGCACTCATCTTTATAGTACTCATCTTTATAGCACTCCTCTTTATAGTACTCATCTTTATAGCACTAATCTTTATAGCGCTCATCTTTATAGTACTCATCTTTATATAGTGGTATCTTCTGTGATATATATATATATATATATTTAGATTGTGGTGTAGTAAGAACAATGCCATTCAGCTTTTGATGTATATCCTATAAACCAAAAAACTATTATGACACAACGTTATGTTTATCTTGTTGACTTTACAAAAGTTTTTTTTTTATTTTGTTTGTGACTCGTCAAAATATTTGTATTTATAAGACAAGTTTCCATTTCTTGTAAATTTATACAATTTTCCATCTAAACATTTAATACTGTTGTCGTAAAGACAACATTTGAACAGCTTCATATGATTATTAATTCAGTCATTTAAATTTTGCAGTTTACTTTTACGAGTTCATCTTTAAAAAAAAAATCTAACTTATATATAAATATATTTTTTTCCAATGATTGATAAAAAGTAATACAAATGTTTTCAAAGTCTAAACTTACCTATTATGTTGAGAAACCAAAGAAATCTGATACCACAATGTCACTAGTAGATAATCCAACAAAACACACGATATTATGGGATGCTCATGTTGGAAACATCGATTGATTTATTGAGCTGTGTTGTTCAACTCCAGTGTTACTGACACAACATCAAGAACTATATCATGTAAATACTGAGATTGTTGATAGTTCAGACATCATCATTATTATATACCTTCAACCAATACTTTAACTATCAGAAGTGTGCAATGGCAGAAAAAAAATTCTTTGTTACAACATTCGTTTACTGGTACTTGTACGTTAGAGAATGCTTTGATTTAAAATATTAAGAGTTTAATAAAAACTAAACTTTATACTTTGTGTTTCCCTCATGTCGCCATATTTGGATATGACATGGGCACGTTTCAATCACAGAAGCTGAGACTTTGGCAATCTTATCAAACTGTACTCAATAGAGGATAACTTCTGATGTGAGTCACAATTAGTTAAGGTCTTTATCGTCATACCACTGTCCTAGTTTGAAGGTATTCTACATTCATTTAATATTATAAGCAGGATGCCAGTCAATAAATTAAATTATATTAAGGTAACAACCTTTTTTTCTAATTTCACATACCTTTTAACTACATTTAATCTAAAGTCCAATGTCCAGCACATACAGTCAAACTACTTGTATATTTAGTCCAACGTCCAGTACATATAGTCAAACTACTTCTACATTTAGTCCAACGTCCAGCAAATACAGTTAAACTACATGTACATTTAGTCCAACGTCCAGCAAATACAGTTGAACTACATGTACATTTAGTGTACAGTCCAGTGTCTATAGCCTTCCCCAAACAAAGTGACTCATTCTGAAGTTGGTTTTTTTTTTACTGCTAGACGAAGCCTGACATTCTAAACTGTAACTGTTGTAGACTACACTTGGTATATATGACGACTGATTGGGGTGGGGGGGAGGGGGTTTGGGGAGTGGCGATGGGGATGGGATGGCAGGAGAGAGGAGTGTGGGACGACATTCACTCGGCAAATTTTTACACTCCTTAAAGAAGAAAAGATCAATCTGAAGAAGCAAGTATACAATCATACTGCCTCTCCCGTCTTCATCCCCTCCCACCACCATCTCCTTTCCATATCAATGAAAAGGGGAGTCGATAGTGCAAAGGCAAGATAGTAAGGCTGGAATAGATGATATAAGAAAATCTGATGTAGCTATAGATTCTGGAAATGGTTGTAGCCTGCAATGACGTCACGATTCAATATGGATGACTGTGGTCTTGTCAATGAAATCTGTCAAATATTTACAACCTACTGTCTAAATATATCTGCAACCTACCACCCTCTGAGATCTTCTTTTACAAAAGTGATAATTTCAATTCATGTTTGCTTTTTATAAGCAATAGTATAATAAGAGTTATTGGCTACATTATCTAAGCGCCATTGTTAAAACCAAATCGTAGGCTAAGATTGTTATATTTCGCTTGCTAACTGCAAGATGCTGAAGAGAAACTCTTCGATTGTTCATGGTTTCGTTTTGTGGATTAGCGGACCTACTATTTGATTAACCAGTTTGTCATTAGAAGGTCGTCCTCTTATCTGTTGACTAAACAAAGAATATTTTAATTGTAACCAAAGACTCTTTTTCAAACCACTAACATACTGTGTGGACAGATCACCTAGACAAATTTATTAGAAATATATTTAAGAAAAGGTTTAACATTACATGACAGCATATATATATATATATATATATATATATATATATATATATATATATATATAATCATCCATTAAATTAACTTGACAAAAGCAAGGTGTCAAATGAAGAAAAAAATAATGAAACCAAACGTTAGGATTAAAGGTTGGATTAAATCAGACTCCTAATATCCAATTGCCTAATTAATAAATAACAGAAGTATTAAAACATATTGATTAAAAATACTTAAAATACTAAAAGATTGAATCCATCAAGCACTTTTACTGTGTCTGAATCGCTTGGTTACAGGAAAGAATAAATAATAATTGCGTCGGTGTGTTCAAATTCAGAACATAATAAATGAATAGAGTTGACATAGGACCTATACATACAATGAAAAAAAATACAAAAACGTGAAGGATAGAAAGACATAGATAGTTAGATACATAGCTAGATAGATAGATAACAATGGTAAACCGTGATTTCGTTGCCAGTGATATTTGAATCATTTTATACAAAGTCAACCATGCTGATTTAGAATATGTAAGTGCTTTTGCTAGATTGGCTCTATTTTACGAGATAATTAAAATTAATTAAATAATGTATGCACCGTGTTTGGAATTTGTCAAGAATTGCATGAAGTATAATAGTATACTAACAAAAAGTAGTGAAACTGTTAATAGTCATGCAGAAATTTGTTCAAAAATATGTGTAATAGTGTTATAGAAGAAAACATTTTCATTTGAAAAACTAATTATGTCTAATTAATTAATTAATTAATATGTTAATTGTCCATAGTAATGCAATAGCAAATCGCTATTTGCTCGACTTCCTTTTGTATGTGTCGTTGGTGCAATTGCGCTGGAGGCTCCAACAGTAGTCAGCCATCATATGTATGTCCCATCTTCCTTGATATCTCTCCTCCATCACCATCATATCCTGATGGAACCTCTCGCCTTGTTCCTCACTGAAGTCCCCAAGGTTACCTGGAAATTTGTCTAAATGACTGTGCAGGTAATGTACCTTGATGCTCATATTTGCTCCAATGTTTCTGAAGTTAGCGAGCATATCTTGCACCAGTTCTTCGTAATTCTCTGTTCTGTTATTACCTAAGAAGTTCATGACAACTGAAACAAAACTGTTCCATGAAGAAGCTTCAAGGTGATCCATGAAATTAGTATAATGTCGATCGTTGATGAGTTTTAGAGTCTGAGGACCGTCAAAAATCCCAGCTTTCAGCTTCTCCATGCTCAATCCGGGGAATGATCTGCAAATATACTTGAAGCATTTGCCAGATTTGTCCAAAGCCTTAACAAATTGTTTCATTAAACCTAATTTGATATAAAGCGGTGGGAGAATGATCTTATTTTTGTCTACAGTCATGGTTTCCCTTGCAGGCCATGTTACTCTTGTCCAATGATCTTGCTTTGCCCTGCTATCCCAAAAGCACATGAAGCATGGGTATTTTGTGTATCCTGACTGCTGCCCAAGCAAGAAGTTTACTATTTTTAAATCAACAAAAATTGACCACTGATGCTCATAATAACGGACTTTCTGCAATACTGTTTTGATATTCTCATACTCTTCTTTAAGTGTTGTTGAGTGAGCAATGGGAAGAGATGCATATTACCATTGTGTAACAGAACACATTTCAAGCTTGTGATGGAACTGTCTATAAAAAGACGCCAGTCTTCGGACTGGTAGTCTTGTAGTCCCATTTGGAGCAGAAGTCCAGGGATGTCATTACAGTAAGCTTAAATATTGAAGAAGAAAATCTTCTCTTTTCCGATAAAATGTTATTTTAACTTCTGGTTTGAGAAAATTTCTTTCATTGAGCCTGGACATTAAAAGCTCAGATGCTTGCTTGGACAGATTTAGGTCTCGTATTAGGTTATTGAGTTCTTCTTGACTGAATGGTTGAGGTGTTGAAGAACTTCCTTCATAATCGCTTCCACTGTTTTCACCTCCCAAAAACTCCAGATCTTGCCCCTCGTCGGAGTCTGATGGTGAAAGCTCTAATAATCCAGTAAACACTGGTATAGGAACTTCACTGCTATGTGGAATTGGTCTCATTGCAGATTCAAGATCAGGATAATCCCACTTAGATTTCTTGTGGCGATTGAAGCCTTTAACATTCACAATACAAAAATAACAATCACCAAAATGGTCTTTCGGCTCTCGCCATATCATTTGTACACCCAAACTTAGACTTTTCTTCTCACTATTTGTCCACTGCCGTAGGCTCTCCACGCAGTTTTTGCAGACCTTATGGGGAACCCAAGACTTGTCTTGGTCTTCCAGCTTCACACCGAAATAAGCCAAATATGCCTGCTACACAAAGTCGGTTATATTTCTTCTTTGCTTTTCAATCAAGTATTCTCCACAGATGTAACAGAATACATTCGGATTATTTTTGCAGCATCTTCATGATGAACTCATGATGTCTTTAGAAAGCAGCTATAAAAGAGAAAAAAATAAACCAAGTTATAACTTGGTATAGTTAAATAAAACAACAGATACCAAACGTATTGCATTTGTTTTACACAAAGGGTACAATCATATTTTCAAGATTGTCCAATATCTCAGAAACTAGAGCCAATTCAGCAAAAGCAGTGGCAGTTTTGAAATCAGCACCCATGAATTGCTATAAATTCATTCAAATATTCTTGGCAATTCGAAAAAAATTTTTTTTTGTTGAGCTGTGTAATAGATATATATATATATATATATATATATATATAGATAGATAGATAGATAGATAGATAGATAGATAGATAGATAGATAGATAGATAGATAGATAGATAGATAGACCTTAACTGTTCAGATCAAACAAAAGATGACAGATGATGTCTGTGAATTGACAAGCATCAACATGTATAGATGAACAAAATAATGAATTGTTATTTTTTTAAAATCTAATTCAATTGTTATTTAAGGCAGAACTGATTTAGGTTAGCTGCGATCAGTAGCTTGAATAAAAAAGTACAAAAAGAAATGAAAAGATCAAGTACGTCCAAGGGACGTAACACACGTTCAAATTTACAAATGAAATATTGTGCGATTGCGTCTCATCGACTAAATTTTGTACATTTCGGTTCCGGCAAGTTTGAAATTAACTGGAATGTTAAGTAATTTCGGACTTCCTCATATCATTCATTTTCAAACCAGCGCCGTCACATGCCATATACCCTTTATGTAGTTAAAGTTAAGTGGCAGATGCAACTTAGCTAATTCTAAGAAATAGAAAAAGTACTTTTTTTGTATAATTTTTAATGAAATATATATTTTTTAATAAATTTTATGTATAACGCATACAAACTACAAACATACTTTGTTGTCATATAAAGACTACTAAAAGTTTTCTCCATACAACGAGATTACAAAATATCAAAATAGACTTTAAAAAGCGGACATTATTCTCATTGACTGTTAAATACTCGAGAACTATTCCTAGTATTGTAAATGTTAATTCTCTTTCAATTTTATTCTATTTCGATATTCTGGATATGAAAACCCCCCTGATATGAGATAAAATACTTAAATTTACCTACAATTGAGCCGGATATGAGCTAGAATAATTAAATTTACCTACATTTGAGCCGGTAGAATGATGAAATTTACGTACAATTGAGCCGGACATGAGCTAGAATAATTAAATTTACCAACAAATTTGCCAGATATGAGCTAGAATGATAAAATTTACCTACAATTTAGCCGGATATGAGCTAGAATAATTAAATTTACCTACATTTGAGCCGGTAGAATGATGAAATTTACCTACAATTGAGCCGGATATGAGCTAGGATAATTTAATTTAACTAGTCTACATCTGAGCCGGGTCAAACAGCACAAAGTCCTGGAACAAAATTTTTTTTCATGTTACGGTTGGGTGAAATAAATGTGCGGAACCCCCCCCCCCCCCCCCCCCCAAGGCGACGGTCCTGGGGCAGTTGCTGCCCTTCAGCCACCCCCTCAAACGAATCTCAATGTCTGGGGAATGTCATTTGCAGATTTTCATTCACTTTAGTGATGGTACAACCACAGAGTACGGACGTTATTATATTACTCAAACCAAAATTATGTAGGTGTATATTTTATAAACATGTACATATAAACATGTATTTAAACATTGTTGGTTGGAGACATTACGTTATGATTTTATGAAACTTCACTCACTACAGCAGGTAGACAGACCAACTTCACTTTCTACTGTAAACCTGTTTCTGTTATAGTGTTTTTATATTTTAATATATTTAAGGTGTCGTTTCAACAGTGAATTGATTGTGTTGCTTCTTTTTTTTTAGAGGCTTTTATTTAAGTTGTTCTACGTGGAGTGTTTTTTGTTGAAAAATTGAAATCAATTATGAACTCATCCACAAATTACGCCAACTTGGAAGGGGGGGGGGTGAAAAGTTAAAACAGGGGAGGGAGGGAATAGAGATATTTTGACATCATTTACGTTCTATTGGATACTGATTTGTATGATATGAAAATAAGTGCCTTCTAACATTAAAAGAAGAATTTAAGGCAAATGTAATTCTTCAGTCAATGAAATTAATTCGTGCTGTCTATAATATTAATATGACGTAATTTATGTGAATTTTAGAATTCAGTGTAGGCCTACTAATATAGTTTATAAGTTAACTCCATTGAAATTAATGTAGTCCTTACTATTTTGTGCGTATTCCATCAGATATTTCTGTCGGCAGAGGCCTCATTCAGTAATCTAAGACTGATACAATGAGACTCACAATTTGAAATGTCACAACCGTTTATTGGCTTGGCAAAACTGGTACGATCTACAGTCCATAGATTTATGAATAGTAAATAACTGCTTTACATATACTAATTAAATGAAAAGTATTTCTTATTACTATTCCATTTTTTTATTACATTGTCCAATCATTTCACAGCCCAACAAAAATAAATTTTTTGCGAGTTGCCAAGAATATTTGAATGAATTTATAGCAATTCATGAGTGCTGATTTCAAAACTGCCATTGCTTTTGCTGAATTGGCTCTAGTTTCTGAGATATTGGACAATCTTGAAAATATGGCTGTACCTATTGTGTAAAACAAATGCAATAAGTTTGGTGTCTGTTGTTTTATTTAAATATACCAAGTTATAACTTGGTTTATATTTTTTTTTTATTGCTGCTTTCTAAAGACATCACGAGTTCATCACGAAGATGCTGCAAAAATAATCCGAATGTATTCTGTTACATCTGTGGAGAATACTTGATTGAAAAGCAAAGAAGAAATATAACCGACTTTGTGTAGCAGGCATATTTGGCTTATTTCGGTGTGAAGCTGGGAAACCAAGACAAGTCTTGGGTTCCCCATAAGGTCTGAAAAAACTGTGTGTAGAACCTACAGCAGTGGACAAATGGTGAGAAGAAAAGTCTAAGTTTGGGTGTACCAATGGTATGGCGAGAGCCGAAAGACCATTTTGGTGATTTTTATTTTTGTATTGTGAATGTTAAAGGCTTCAATCGCCACAAGAAATCTAAGTGGGATTATCCTGATCTTGAATCTGCAAGAAGACCAATTCCACATAGCAGTGAAGTTCCTATACCAGTGTTTACTGGATTATTAGAGCTTTTACCATCAGACTCCGACGAGGGGCAAGATCTGGAGTTTTTGGCAGGTGAAAACAGTGGAAGCGATTATGAAGGAAGTTCTTCAACACCTCAACCATTCAGCCAAGAAGAACCCAATGACCTAATACGAGACCTAAATCTGTCCAAGCAAGCATCTGAGTTTTTAGCGTCCAGGCTCAATGAAAGAAATTTTCTCAAGCCAGAAGTTAAAATAACATTTTATCGGAAAAGAGAAGAGTTTCTTTTTCCATATTTCAGCCAAGAGGAAGATCTTGTTAACTGTAATGACATCCCTGGACTTCTGCTCCAAATGGGACAGTTCCATCAGAAGCTTGAAATGTGTTCTGTTACACATTGGTAACCGTTATGCATCTCTTCCCATTGCTCACTCAACAACACTTAAAGAAGAGTATGAGAATATCAAAACAGTATTGCAGAAAGTCCGTTATTATGAGCATCAGTGGTCAATTTTTGTTGATTTAAAAATAGTAAACTTCTTGCTTGGACAACAGTCAGGATACACAAAATACCCATGCTTCATGTGCCTTTGGGATAGCAGGGCAAAGCAAGATCATTGGACAAGAGTAACATGGCCTGCAAGGGAAACCATGACTGTAGACAAAAATAAGATCATTCTCCCACCGCTTTATATCAAATTAGGTTTAATGAAACAATTTGTTAAGGCTTTGGACAAATCTGGCAAATGCTTCAAGTATATTTGCAGATCATTCCCCGGATTGAGCATGGAGAAGCTGAAAGCTGGGATTTTTGACGGTCCTCAGATTCTGAAACTCATCAACGATCGACATTATACTAATTTCATGGATCACCTTGAAGCTTCTTCATGGAACAGTTTTGTTTCAGTTGTCATGAACTTCTTAGGTAATAACAGAACAGAGAATTACGAAGAACTGGTGCAAGATACGCTCGCTAACTTCATAAACATTGGAGCAAATATGAGCATCAAGGTACATTACCTGCACAGTCATTTAGACAAATTTCCAGGTAACCTTGGGGACTTCAGTGAGGAACAAGGCGAGAGGTTCCATCAGGATATGAGGGTGATGGAGGAGAGATATCAAGGAAGATGGGACATACATATGATGGCTGACTACTGTTGGAGCCTCCAACGCAATTGCACCAACGACATATACAAAAGGAAGTCGAGCAAATAGCGATTTGCTAATGCATTACCATAGACAATTAACAAATTAATTAATTAATTAATTAGACATAATTAGTTTTTCAAATGAAAATGTTTTCTTCTATAACATTATTACACATATTTTTGAACAAATTTCTGCATGACTATTAACATTTTCACTACTATTTGTTAGTATACTATTATACTTCATGCAATTCTTGACAAATTCCAAATACGGTGCATGCATTTTTAGAGCATTTTCAAAAAAAAAATGCTCTATTGTCCCCGTTTTGTCTGTCTGTCTGTCCGTCATCACCCTAGATCTCAACAACCATAAGTCCTAGACCCATGATGTATATATCATTTTGTAGGTCTTGGCCTGCCAAGAAATGACTTTTTTCCATTTCGCGATCTGACCTCTGAGGGCCGTAAAAGGGGGCTTAGTACCGTTTTTTGCTATATAAGCTATATTAATAAAGAGCGCATATATCTCAACAACCATAAGTCCTAGACCCATGATGTATATATCATTTTGTAGGTCTTGGACTGCCAAGTGTACATCAAAAGTCCATTTCGCGATAGGACCTCTGAGGGCCGGGCTTCAGGGCTCTTAAGGGGCTTATATATTATATAAACACCTTGTACGTTCAAGAACCCATTCATTTGGTGCGGAATACTGCAGCACGTAGTTTCACCAAGATTTATTAAGAAACTCATCAAATGAAATAGTAAGCTTGTGTTCTGAGTTTAATTGAAAGTATCAGAGCTATGCAACAATTGACGGAGTTTTTCTGACGATAAAATGACTATAATTTCGAATGTTTTCAATTATGAGTCCTATTTCAGTAACCACAAACCACTTGTAGTTAGATTTAAGAGAAAATATTTTTTTTTCAAATATAAAGAAACGTCTTTATAATATTTTTTTACAGATATATGCATTACACAATTGAATTTATAAACATTTCCAAAATTTACAAATATTTACTGAAAGCTAACATACGTACTGATACACAACAAGAAAATGCGCTAATACGTCCTGTGTCCAGAATGGAACAGGCTTAATTGCTTGTTTAATTAATTTTAATTATCTCGTAAAATAGAGCCAATCTAGCAAAAGCACTTACATATTCTAAATCAGCATCGTTGACTTTGTATAAAATGATTTAAATATCACTGGCAACGAATTCACTGTTTACTAGTGTTTTCATTCATTTTGTTGCATATAATTTTTTTTTACTCTGCCGTTTGGTGTGGAGGCCCGGATAATCAGTACTGTACAAATAATACTCCTTTTAAGTAGTCGCATACTGTTATATAATATCTGAGGGTTGGAGATAGGTTCCGGTTTTTTTTTTGTTGGGCTGTGTAATATTTGAGGTTTGGAGATAGGTTCCAGTTTTTTTTGTTGGGCTGTGTAATATTTGAGGGTTGGAGATAGGTTCCGGTTTTTTTTTGTTGGGCTGTGTAATATTTGAGGGTTGGAGATAGGTTCCGGTTTTTTTTTGTTGGGCTGTGTAATATTTGAGGGTTGGAGATAGGTTCCGGTTTTTTTTGTTGGGCTGTGTAATATATGAGGGTTGGAGATAGGTTCCGGTTTTTGTTACGACTCGTTGATTTTATTGTATTAGTCAAATTAGATCTCAATGATTACAATTAGGCGGCAGAGTTTGAAGTTTGTTTTATCTTCAAGACAGGAGGGGGGGGGGGCTTTATAGCTTTACTTTCTTCGTTTTAACAAGTTTGTATTTTTTAGGGGGTTGGGGGGGTTAAACAATGACGTCATTTTACTGGGGTGGGGGAAGTCAGTTATAGTTTGACATTTGCTGACAAGGAAAGAGGGGGGGGGGTCTAAAATTTGTTGACGTAATAAATGAACCATATTACTTCTCAATGTTAAATTCACGGCTGTACCCTTCAAAACCTTTGCATAGAGTTATATCCCCTTAGGCTTGATCTGCAGGCGAGGTTATTTTTTTGGTTTCGGGCAGATCCGATTTTTTTTTTTTTCATGATTGTATTTTAAACTGGAATACTGTTATATTAATTCTTTACTTTCGATTTAACGCAGCGCCCAAATCGCTATTATTATATTATATGTTTACGTGAATGAATTATAACTTTATGGTTGTGCTACGTGCGCCTAATTGGTGATAATTCAAAAACTTTTCTCAGAGAATTTGTATCTCTCTTAAATATAAAGGGATCTAAACTAACAACAACTTAACACATTTCAATATAAAGGCTGAATGCAAGTTTCTATTTTATTAACACAATATTTAATGCACCATAACATCAATCAACATGTAATAAACTGTCTACAAACTTCAAAAAAAAAAGTGTAAATACAGAAGCTGAATGCAGATTTTTCTTTTCTTAACACAATACTCAATACTTGAAAACAACAAACAACATTTAATTAATAGCTAGTCTAACAACTTGTACAGAAGCTGAATGTGGTTCTCTATTATCAGAACTAGGGATGTGACGAAATTCGAATTCGAATCCGACGACATTCGAAATTCGACGGATTTAAAAAAGAAACCATTGGATTCAAATTTGAAAAATGACCGTTTTCAGATCAAACAAGGCCGTAGAAATCGTAACTAAACTTAAAAAAACATAGAGACTTTCGAAAACCCGAAATAAAGAAAACAGATTAAACTAAACTCATGGACCCTTACTCAGCTGTCCATAGATTAGACGTCGTATTTGGTCATGAACGTATTTTAGATACCCCCATTCGCCGAATCCGTATTCGAATCCGACGGATATATATTTGCCAAATCCGAATCCGACGGATGCGGATTTTCATCAGCTCCGTCACATCCCTAATCAGAACACAATGTTTAATGCTCCATTTTGTGACGGTGGTGTTACTGTGGTCAGTGAGGACTATCCGAGACTAGAGTATTCACAGCTGGCGGTGGTGACGGATGTGAACGACACACAACACCCTTCCGCTCTTAAGCACACCTTCGCAGCCTGCCATTTTGGGCGGGTGGTTCAGGCACATTAACCCTCCCTTCTGTCCGAGTGGCAGGAAAAAAAAAACCCTGGTGTTGCCATTCTGGCCGATCAGCAGTACACACACTCTGCTGGTCTGGCAATTTTGGGCAGGTCTGAAAAAACCTTTTTTCTGCCATCCCGGCAGATGTTAGCGGGTACACTCACCCCGCCGCTTTGTAGGCGTGGCAGACATGCATCAGCGCCGCCAACGATACCGGTGTGGTAGGCACACTACACCCTATCATGCTGGATATGACGGCGTAAAAAAAAATAGTTAAAAAAGAGTTTAATACTCCATAACACCAAACATGTCAAATTATTGATACAAATAGGGTACATACACATTTATGTGATTTGACAAGTCCAATATTTTTTACGGAACACATTAAAAGTATTAATCCTTGTTGTCGCTCTCTTCCCTGTCCAAAATCTCAACTGCCGTTCCTCTACGTCATCTCCCCACCCCCTCCCACCCCAACCAGTAGTATTTTTTCACCATCTGATGTTTAAATTGAAATAATTCATTCAATGTTTTATGTCAGTTCTGTAAATTTCCCTTTCTTCGATCGGTTTACCCTGGAACTGGAAGTAGTTTATCCCAAATATTACACCTAGGATGACATTACACCTGGGATGACATTACACCTAGGATGACATTACACCTGGGATGACATTACACCTAGGATGACATCACACCTAGATTGACTTGTGTTTTCTTATGCCCCGATCTGATCCCTGTGGCATAATGAGCGCTAATGAGTGTCGGGTGAGCTGTTAAAATGCCACACATTCACGTGTACCCGGAACTTAAGTTAAAAAATGCCGCCCGATACCACTGAGAGATCTAGTAAAGAATAAAACTGGTTTAAACCTTTTTGATTATGGGTTATAAATAATTTATCACATTTTAAAATACTGTACTTGTGGCGAAGTGTCATCTATCTTACATCAGTATATATATATATATATATATATATATATATATATATATATTGGAACAATTATTATAATATAATTTATCACATTTTAAAATACTGTATTTGTGGAGTGTCATCAATCTTACATTAGTATATATATATATATATATATATAAATATATATATATTTATATTGGAACAATTATTAAAACACAGGTCTGAACAATTGAATTATGTCATATTCATACAATTGTTGCATTGTAAAAAAATTAACAACATACAGAAGAAATGACTCAAAAGTCATAGTTGGCTTTAATTTCGCAAATAAAAATATTTGTTTTACCTAAGATGTTCCTCAATGTCTGGGTCACGACTCACCAGAGGGTCTCAAGCTGATTTGTAGAGGGGTGCCAAACATTTTAATTATCACCAGCACTTCAATAAAATATACCAGTTTACCTTCTCATTATTTATCCCCTTTTTTTTCTATTTCTTAGCAGGTTGGTCCTGTGAAAACCAAAAAAGCTTTCTTAGAGAATCAGAAATACACAATACCTTTGGTGCCCAGTCTGAGGACCCCTGTTTTACACCATTCTAGCTGGTAAAATTCAACATTTTCTCAAGAGAGTATAACAAACAATAGGACATTAATGGTTATGTAGTCCGATATGAATAAAACAGTGAGTTTTCAAGTCTACCAATTCACAAAACATTTTGTTGCACAGGCAGCACTGAAATCTTGCACCTCTAGTGTGAGAGAATAAATGGCTTATCAAGCTAGACAATGGAACATCACTCTTATTACAAAGAGTACACTGAACTATAATACTACCTGAACGTAAACATTTATGTGTCTTTAAAGTGGACCTGCTGATAAAGTGCTTCAGACACATCAAACATTGAAGTGGTTTTCTCTCAGCATGAGTTGACTGATGCCTGATCAAATGAGGTTTAAGAGCAAAATTTTTAAGACATACTAGACACTGAAATGGTTTTTCTCCTGTGTGAATTATTTGGTGCCTGGACAAGTCTGTTTTTCGATTAAAACTTTTACAACATAATTGGCATTTGTAGGATCTTTCTCCAGTATGAATTAACAGGTGTGTTGTAATATTTCCTCGATGAGCAAAGCTTTGATGGCATATTTCACATTTAAATGGTTTCTCTCCGGTATGAATTCGGTGGTGTGTTTTGAGATATCCTCGGTGAGTAAAGCATTTGAGGCATATTTCACATTTAAACAGTTTCTTGCCACCACCATGAGTTGACTGATGCTCGGTCAGTTGTGATTGACAAGAAAAACCTTTATGACATAGGTCGCAAGCCAACGGTTTTTCTTCAGCATGAGCTAATTGATGTCTGCTCAGATCTGTTCTACTGCAAAAACCTTTACAGCATACCTCACATTTAAATGATCTATCTCCACAATGAGTTAATCTGTGTTTGTTGAAACACCTTTGGTCAGAGAAACATTTAAGACACACTTTACATTTAAATGGCTTATGTTCAGAATGAGATAACTGATGTTTGGTCAATCGTGCTCTAAGAGAAAAGCCTTTATGACATATGTCACATTTAAGCGGTTTATCAACAATATGTACAAACTGGTGTCTGGCCAAGTCCGTTTTCCAACGAAAATCTTTGCTGCACACTTCACACTGGAATGGCTTTAGCCCAGCATGAACTAATTTGTCTCTGGCCAGGTCTGCTTTATTACTAAAACCTTTACCACAAACATTACAATTATATGGCTTTTCTCCAGTGTGAACTAGCCTGTGTCTGGTCAAGTCTGATTTAGTACAAAATCCTTTATCACATACTTCACATTTAAATGGTTTTTCTCCGGTGTGAAATAGTTGGTGTATAGTAAAAACTGATTTCACAGAAAAACTTTTATGACAAAAGGAACACTGAAATGATTTCTTTTCAGTGTGAATTGATAGATGACTCGTTAAGTCACTTTTGTGTATAAAATCTTCCTTGCACTTAAAACATTTAAATGTTTTGATCCCAGTATGAAGTTCCATATGGTCTGTTATATGTTGTTTCATGAAAAAACGTTCATTACATAAATCACATGTCAATGCGTGCATCATATGCTGCTTTTAAAATACTTCATTCATAAGATTGTTTTGGTGGTGACTAGGTTTTTCGTAATGAATTTTTTAGGGTTTTAATTACTGGTACCAGTACTATCCTCGGTTTCATTGTTCCTCGACATTAATAAGATAGACGACATGTCATTTTTCTTCTGCAAAGGATTTCAGAGTTTGGTTTACTTTACTCAATCTCAGTAAAAACAAACAGATTAATTTCTTATTACTTGTATTTCTGTATCCAAAGTTCATCTTATTTGATAAGAAAGAAATTCTGTGAAATTACACAATTTAGTGTACATGTACACAATGTACAGATGAAAAGTATTCAGTTCATGTTTTCAATCTCTGTATAAAATCTGTGAATTAAAAAAAAGTAAACAAGCTGTAATATTTTACTATATTATGTTATCCACTGATTTGGGAAACATTATTATTTGAATACTAGCTGTACCCTGGTAAACCTTTGCATAGAGTTATTTTCCCTTACGTCGATCAGTAGGCTAGGTTATTTTTTATTTCGGACAGATCCGATTTTTTCATGATTTATTTTTACTATTGCTTAAGTTTGACGATTTTAAACTGGAATACTGTTGTATTAACTCTTTACTTTCGATTTAATGCAGAACCCACACCGCTATTATTTATATAGATATTTACATACATGTATATATATATTTATACATATATATATTATATATATATAAAACACTGTCAAAACTTTTGTGCAGATTTTACAATGTGAATTCAAAGTCATGTGTTTTATCTTGCGCTACTTTCAAAATAACTATTTTTTTACTTATGAAAATCTTCTCACTGAAAATAACATAAAAAATAGTACAATACTAGTATTTTTGTCATAAACAATTGAAAAAAGGGTAATATCAGCCTTTAATAGTACAAGAGTTATCGTAAAAAACATTCAACAGCAATGGTTCTGTAATTAAATTCTCTACTAGAGGTAATGAGTACATTTTTTTTTCTATTTGTCTAAATTAAGCTAGAATAATAAACAATAATTGGTTATTATTTTGTAAACTTTTTTTTTAGAATAAATATCTCATTTATTTTTTTAATTAGGCATTAGTAAATTACATAGGTAAAGTATGTTCACTCCTATTAATAATAAAGTGAATGATTATTTTTAACTTTTTTTTTTTAAGATTTCATATGTCACAATGATGCAAAAAAAAAAAAGGCTTTGAAGTTTAGAAGACATTAGATTTCACCAGCAAAAATAAATTGTGATTTTCGATCAATTAAAAAATGGGGAAAGGTCAACTGCATTAGAAAAAAATTTCAATTAGGCAATCCACCATTAGACCCATTAAGGAAAAAGAAGACGCTTTGAGAAAATCTGTTATTTCTGGTACCTTATCAACTCATTCAGAGCTGAATTATTTTCACAGTTGAATAGAGTTGTTTTTTTCCCCCTTGATTCTACATATAGATGTTTTAGAAAATGTGTTTTATTTATGATTATTTTTAAACTAATCACAATGTATTATATATCAAATGAAAAGAAAATGGACGGTATTCTATGTGAAAGATTTAGTTTATTTATAAATATATTAGTATAAAGTTTCAAAATTATATGTTAGCATAAAAAATTTCTCAGTATAAAAATAAAAAGGCCAAATATTTACTAGAACTAAAAATATTTAATAAAATTTCAACTAATTTATATATAATACTAACTAAAATAAAAAAAATTTGAAGTAAATTTATTAACATTTAAAAAAACTGAATTTTTAAAAGTCATCACTGAAAAAAAAATAGAGCCATGGACTAGGGACAGATCAACTACCAGGAACAAAAAAGTTTTTATATATTTGTTTCTTGACAATTGTTATGTTTTTTTTTTCTGCTGCAATCTCAGTCTATAATTCTTGATGATCTACAGCAGTCACATGTATTTTTAATTATTTGATATATTTATAAAGAGTCCTGGTTTTGTGGGGTGATGATTCTGGCCTACAAATGCTTGGGATTGGTACCAGCGCTTTTCACTATTTTACAACGAATTATATTAGATATCAAATATTATTTAAAGCTTCGATTATTTAATAAGTGATCAGTTTAAATAAATGCAGCAGTTTTTAGTTACTGTTTATCGTTTTTACGCTACTGGTTAAATCTGTACTACTATCAGCTGATCATAAATTTAGTAAATATTTCATAAATAAATATTATTAAAAACAAATATAGCGAAAAAAATGAAATTTCATTCAATTAAAATAAAGCTTACACATAGGTATGTGGAATTCAGACATTTTACGTCATTGTTTTTTGCCCGACATGTTAAAACAGTGTTTTCTAAAAAAATAATAGGGTTGTGTACTTTGTAAACATAAATCACGCAGTAAAAAAAAAAAAATTCATGATGAGTGATATTGGTAAAGTATTACAATAATATGTTTAATTTGTTTGCATTTAAAAATATCTTTATTATTAGCTGTTTTCTTTATATTTCATGCTTCTGAAAAATACATTTTCAAAAATAAAGTTACTAATATTAAAGATTTCCATTGATTACAATGAAACTCATTTGTCATCTGGAGAAACCATATATTTAACCACCTGCAAAGTTTCATTGAAAAATAAGTTTAAGCACATAGTAATTTTTTTTCGCCAAAAATGTATGTGTGATTTAGGCTATTATGAGCGTTTACAGGATAACAAGGGGAGGCAATAGTGAATGTTTATTGTAAGATGTTTGTCATAGATTATATCCATCAATTAATCTTATGATGATTACAGACTCTTTATTCAGTTGTCTCATTATGATGTATACATAAGGCACATTCCCAACAGGGCATAATCTAACACCACTACTAATTGAAGGTGATATAGCATGAATGATGATGTTTACATAAGGACATAAACTAACATTTCATTTAATGACTCCATCAGCCATGCCCCTTTGCTTTTTTAACAGTTGTGTAGCTTTAAAAATTCTTTGTTATTGATGTGTCCATAATGAATTATATCCTGTCAACTTTGTCAGGCCATTACAAACAAATGAGAGAAAAAAATCTAATGTAGGTAAAAATGAGGTGAGTGTTGGGGTCAGATAGTCAACTGATTGACATGACCGAATGAGGGGAAAAGATGAAAGACAATGACTGTTTGTGTGTGAAAAAGATTGGATTAGACAATGAACATAGCTGGTGAATTTTTTACAATTAGTTTAGAGGTATGAAAATATTTTTCTTGTCATTTCCATTTAATGCTGGTTATCCAAAATCTAGGCCAAAAAAAAAACATAAAAAGTTATTTTTTTAGATCGATATACTTTTGAATTTTTCAATAATAGTCAGCCATATACTCTACTTTAACACCAGCATAATTTTGTTTTCTTCAAAATGTATTTCTTGCAAGAAGATTTTTCTTAAGATTGTAATTGTCCTACAGTTTGCTCTATTGTGGCACAAAAACCTGGCCTAAGAAAGGATATATATCATTTTGTTGCTCTTTTGATTATCTTTGATTTGATGCTAAGTTTAACACAATTAGACAAGATTTGACAAAACTATATTCAAAAATATGAAAATTTTGACTCAGTTTTTCCTCTTTGTCAACAGTAACAGAAATGAGTGACTGAAACTTCTATAACTTTTTCAAGAATTGTATGATTTTTTTATTTTTATACCATTGGAGAGTGCTTTTTATGATCTTTCCAGTGATGTATAATACATTTAGATAAAATTTATTTGAAATTTTCATGTCACATACCTAAATTATTATTAGGGAAATGCTCCGGATACGTCAAAGACGTACTTCGTATTTTTTTTTTACGGGATACGTCAACAGAATGAACTCTTATGATTTAAAGTTATTTTCTTTTCGCGGGAAATTGCATAGCCGAACAATTTTTTGTAATTATACATTAAAATAAGGGGTTAGTTTGTGTGGCGCGCTAGTAATGTTGGTTGTTCGCTTAGCCGTGACCCAGTTTGGCTAGCTATGTGCGGGTTCGATTCCTATGAGAGACATACATTTTTTTGTTCAGATTTTATTTTTCAGGATCAGGGATAGGGGGTTAGGGATAGGATTAGGGTGTGGAGGAATATCTATTGATGGTCATTTTTAAATAAATCATAAATTTCTTTTTTCAGATTTTTTTTTCAGGATTAGGGATAGGGTTAGGATTAGGGTGTGGAGCAATATCTACTGCATTTATAACTTTACATCATAAGAGTTCATTCTGTTGACGTATCCCGTAAAAAAAAAATACGAAGTACGTCTTTGACGTATCCGTAGCCAGTGCGTTATTATTAATTGGTAGTTTTTTTAAAATACGCACTTGTTACTCGACCCACTAGTGACCATTATATTAGGGTATAAGGAACATGACATATATAAATTTTTTTTTTTAGGATTAGGGTTAGGGATAGGGTTAGGGATAGAGATAGATATCAATTTGCGCGAAAATACCCGGAAAAAAATTAACGGGTCGACCGTACATATGCTAGTAGTCGACCCTCTAGTGGGTCGAGTAACAAGTGCCTTTATAATATTAAACAATTGTTCAATTTCGTTAATTCAATAACTTTTTATTACCTGTTGCACCCGCGGAGACTTTTATTTTGCCGTAACTCAGTTCTTTATACTGGCCGTACGTTGAAAATGCATTCTGGATATCAAAATTGTGCAATTTTTCAAACTTAACACTTTCTGTATCGAACATTTGACTTTGTAACTCTGCAGACGATTTGTTGACAAAAGGGGCGATACTCTTATTTTCTTTTCATAGTGAATGTCTATTCGTAAAAACAGGCTATTCGTAGCTCATACTTGAGAAGTTGTAAATAAACTTATGTTACGGCTTTTCAAATAAAATAATCTTTAACTAGATAATATCACAACATAGCGACAATTATTATTTTGTTAAATATTGTCTATTACCATCAGTTTTCTTTATTATCTAATCGATGATCAAATTCATATCTCACGATTTGTGTGGATAGTTTAAAGATAGCTTTTTTTTTAAACTTGCAAAACTGAAAACAGTTTGTCCTTGAGCAAGATGGCTGCTAACAGATTTGTTCAACAAGGAGTGAAACAAGTAAAGCCATTGCTTTCACTTGATCGAACCGAAGCAAGAAGAAGAGTTTTAAATCTTTACAAAGCATGGTACAGACAAATTCCTTATGCTGGTGAGTTTCTTCTACAAAAGCATAATCCTAAGCTCATAACAAAAACTTTTAACTAGGATTGTCGATTGTTTACAAAACAATTATTTTCAAAATATCTAAATGGCTTAGATTAAAGAATTATTTTATCAAAGCATCAAAATCACTGCTATCAGGTGGGAAATCTACTTTTGATTATAATAAAAAAAAATTTCTAGAGACCTGCACAATTTTTTAAGGCAAAGGTAGTAAAAGAATAGTAGGCCTATAACATAGTATACCCTTGGCCCAAGGCCTTGGGAATTATTTTGTGCAATTTTATAAGATGTAAATATTAAAACAAGAAGTTGCATTTTATGTTGTAGTACATTAATTAATTTGATATTCAAGCTCTTTTGCATAAACTTTTTCTAACTTCAGTGATATTTTTTTAGGGAGTGGCTACGGATACGAAAAAAGTATCCTGTATTTTTTTTTTCCGAGGTATGAAAAAAGCTGCGTATTTTTTAGCGATATGATGCTAACCCTAACCTTTTTTTTCAGATAGCGATATGATGCTATCCCTAACCCTTTTGTTTTTCAGAATGTATCCTTTTAGTTAATAAAGTCGGACGAATAAAACAAAAAATTATGCACTAAATTAGTATCTATTATTCTGAGGAAAAAAAAAATTCTCTGAGAGGAATCGAACCCGCACATAGTTGACCAAAATTGAGTCACGGCCAAGCGAGTAAACCATTCTGCTAGCAAGCCACACAAACAGAGCCACAATTTTTAATAGGTTATGTTTTCAAAGTCACACATGCGCACATCTATTTTTGTACCCCGGAAAAAAAAATACTGAGTACTTTTTTCGCACCCGTAGTATATCCGACTTAAATAACAATAATCTAAGCAAATATTTTTTGTATAAACTTATTTTATTTACCTGGGGAAAAATCTAAAACTTATTTTCTTTAAAAAGCATAAAGGAGATTTTTTTTTTAAAATCCTATGTCGGCTATGTGTTAAAACACTAACTGTGTTGCTCACTCTAGTCAGCCTTGATAGTTTTCTTACATTGAGTGGGGGTTGCTTGTAGTTTCCGAAATTTGATTGGCTTTAGCTTAGGTCTATGTGTGACTTCTTCAATATTTTAGTGATGAAACAATGAATTCCTTGACACAGTTTTCCTTCTTTGCCTGTAATAACAAAAATCGTCCACCTAACTAGTGTTAAAACTAGCAAAAATTTTGATGAAATATCTGATGGTGTTGCAAAAACACCTTTACTTTTTAACTTATAGAGATATGTCTTTGAAGTATCATTTTATGAAAAAGAAATTAATAATCCTCTATCTAATAAAGAATTAGTTATGCATCGAAAAGAAAAAAGTTAATAAAAAGGATATAAACTTTTCTTTTACATTGTTGATCTTTTTGAACACAATTTTCACCTGAAATTTTTATTAAGTTATTAAAATAGCTTATAAGTACTTGGTATGTTGAAACAAATAAAGAGCATTTTATTTCCTTTAAGTGGGACGGATGGCCGAGTGGTGTAGATACTCGACTGTCGACCTTAGAGTCCCAATTTCGATCCTCTGTGAGAATCACGGGAAAGTAAAGGTGGCTGAATCTTGTGCTACACACAAATCCCTTTATATGCATAGGTTATAGAAACAGATGAACTTTACACTTCACCTGCCCCAATGGCCTGTTAGGGTTAAGTGTAATTTACTTTTTTACTTCCTTTATAATAATGTATCGATTATTACAAATGATAAAGATTTGGTAAAGTTGTTATTTGAAAACGTTCATTATCTTTATGGCCCGTAGAGTTAGGATGTTTTAATTATAAAATTATTTGACTGTTGAAATTTAAATAGTATGCTCTATATAGTATCCTCTATAATTTTGGAAATAGAATTGTCTTTCTAATGATACTTATTTAATTTATTTTGACTTAATAAACAGAGATGTTTAAGTTATATAAACTGGATGTCATTTATACCTTTTAACTGTTTATGCAACTGTATAGTTTACACATTACTAACTAAAAAATAACAACCTATTAAAAATAAAAAATCTATAAATATATTAGGAGTATTGAAATGTGTGTTTATCTTTCTCATTATCGAAATGTTAACGAAAATATTAAATTGGTGAAGTTTTGAACATGGTCACCTTTTTGATGTGTAAAAGGGTCTTGGCATTAACTTAGTAAAATTGTAACCTTTTAAAACTTTACTGATCCATTATACTAATAAAACAAAACATGATAGTGGGACAAAACTATTTACAGTTTAGCCCATGAATGAATGAGAAGGTCATACTTTGATAGGCATATATCACTTTCATAAAACAAAAGCAAACCCCAAGTGGGACCAGGGGAGGATTGAGATTTCACATCTTTTCAATTATGCATTGTACGCTTAGACAAGTTCTATCTAGAAATGGATGAAAAAACCTAACACGATTTTTTGAATTAATGATTTCTCTAAAAGAATGTATACATTTCTTTGCAATACATTTCAATAAAGATATAGAAATGTACCTCTGAAGTCAAATGCTGTAAAAATCTGCATCCGTAAGTCTGCCTCTGGAATGAAAGGCTTTTTAAGTCCTGGTCTATTGCAATGAAGTCTACATCAATGGAATGCTCTTTCTATTGTCAATAAAACCTTGATATTTATGTAATATGAAATTTTCAATTCAGGCTTCCTACTGCCTGTAAAAGCTCCTAACATTAACAAGCATCTTAGTCCTTATTTTATAACCAGCATTACTTTTCATAATAAAAAAGTTTTTTCTTTTTGTCTTAGTCTTAGTGTCCTATTTAATAGGATGTATTATGAATTTTTTAAACACAGCAGTTGTAGAAAATAATGTAACTTCTATTGAACTTAGTTTGAGAATTCAAAGGTTAAGTTTCCTTCTTTTCATCTTTCATTCCAGTAAAGACATTTTATATCCCTGTCACAGTCAAGCAAGGGAGAGAAAAACTTCGAGAGCTATTTATGAAAAATAAACACGTTACAGACATCAGAGCCATTGATATGCTTGTCATTAAGGTTGGTAAATATTTATTTGTCGTGTGAAAAAGATATATATTTAAACAAAACTTTTCTGTATTTAAACAAATTTGTCCCATGCAGACGTCAAATGGGTGCAGAAATGTCTCTAAAATATTGAGTTTAAAATGTCAGAATTTGAATTTTTGTTTCCTTCTTAGCAAAGGCTCACTTTCTCTCTCCCATCTCCCTTTATTGTCTGTAGTGTTGAGGATAGCTTGGTGACACTTGGAAGGCTGTTAGAAGTAAATGTCATGAAGGACACCAATCAGTCATTTACCTCATATCTGTCCAAGTGATGTCATTTACCTCTGCTCAGTCACAGGGATGTCAGTTACCACAGTTTTATTTAACAGGCATTTCAGATGTCTAGAAATCGTTTTAATATATATTTAGACAGTTCTAGAAACTTTTTTGACCCACGGACCCCTTTGTATAGTCAAAACCTGCCCACGGACCCCCAAGTTAAAAAACTACATAAATGTAGTTAAAAAACTACATAAATGTATAGTATACAAATTAGGAATTAAAAAAAACATTTTGTTGAAGTATTTCATCAACATTGTCTGTAACTCCTATCGGATTAAGGGCCACCAACTAAAGATCTCCAGCGACTTCTGTCCTGTGCCATTCTCTCCAGCTGCTTCCAGCTGAACCCCAACATGGTGATGTCCGCTTCAAATTCTCGCCTCCGGGTGTTTCTTGGCCGGCCTCTCTTTCTTTTTCCTTGAGGATTCCATCTCAAAGCTTGCCTAGTGATCTTACTTGCTGGCTTTTGTAATGTGTGGCCTTCCATCCCCATCTCCTCTTCCTGATCTCTTCTTCAATTGAAGCTTGGTCAGTTTGTTCTAAAAAGCTGGCATTGGACGGTCCCAAACCCGGCTGAAAAAGGAGGAGGGTTGGGCGTGCGGCTAGCAACCCCAACCTGTTAAAAAGAACCTTTTGCTACAGAAACAATAAATAAAGTTGAAGTATTTATTAAAATTATAATTTTTGTTTAGAATAAAAAAAAATTAAATGACTTAGATGAACTTGATGAGATGTTATGTGTATATTTAATGTCTGGCTCAACTTTTGTAAGTAGCAGCTGCAAGTCCCCACGAGCACTAATTTCTGGTTGGTTTTTGTGTGTGTGTGTGATGATGTTCATGACATCATTGAATCAACGTTCTACCAAATTGGAAGACGGAAAAGCAATCAACAACTTCTGTACAATAACCTATGATGCAGAATATAAAACTGGGATCTGTTTTTGTAACCAGAAATTGTGGTGTCCTTGTTTAAACATTGGTTTAAGTTCCTTATTTGTGGATATTTCAATAAGCTGCTCTTGTATTAGTGCAGATTCATCTGTGTTAGGGATCTGAGTTTGTCCATGAGCGAAATTCAACACCCAGTCGAGAATATCCAAGTGAAGAATATCTTCAAATCCTAGGGTCAGGTCTGCATGAAGAGCCATTAATTGTTGACAGCAAGCGAGCAAATCTTCATCTCTATTTTGCAATGATTATGCAAAACATATTCAATAAACACAGTATCAATATATTGCATGTGATATAAATAAGACTTTGACACTCACACTTCGTCCGTATTTGTCAAATAAATCAGTCATATATATGTCATTTTTTAGTTAATTAAATACTGTCGCAAATCATTGTCTTGGCTTTCCAGGAATTCCAACACTGAATCAACGAGCGCATACAATCGATTTTAACATGCACTTTTAGATAACCAATGTACTACTGTGTGAAGTAGTAAACGGTTATAGTCTTCGTCATTTTTAAAGTTGAGCAAATACAGTTGAGCATTCCTTTTAATTTTATGAACTGCTTTAATGACATAATCGTTCAGTGAGATTTTTTGCGACAAAATGATGTCGATGAATGACACAATGAACTGAAAATACATTTGGTACAGCTTGTTTTAATATGCCAGAAAGCCTAGGTTTTCTTATCATTGCCGGAGCACCGTCAGTAGCAACAGATATTGTATTATTCAAGGGCATAGCTTTTACATCAAAAAAACTTTTTTATTCAATAAATAATGTTTTACCTTTTGTATCGGTTTAGCATTTAGCAAATAACAATTCTTGAAACAAAAAGTCTTCTTTTACAATTCTTACAGAAGCTAAAATTAAAACCTCGTTTCCTGGTAAAGTGGACTCTCAAACTGTATGGAAGTTCAGGTGTTTTAAGTACTCGCATAAAGAATTTTCTACGAACTGAGCCATTTCGTCAATCCTTCATTGTAAAGTATTACTTAGTGGAATTCTTTATAATGTCGAAAGCTTGTATGTGCAACACGGTGCATGTTACCTAACTGGTAAAATAATTTTACATCAAACCTTGCGCTGACCCCCTAAAGTTGTTCAGGGACCCCCAAATGAAATTTTATTTTCCACGGACCCCCTGAATGATACCATGGACCCCCGGGTGTCCGTAGGGACAACTTTGGGAACCACTGATCTAGATCATTATAGCTGTGTCTAGAAGTTGATAGAATATTCTAGATGTCTGCCTTTTTACTATGTAAGCTCTTCTGTGATGTATCATATCCAGTCTGTAGGGTCAGTAGGTAATATAAGATGTATCATATCCATTTTGTAGGGTCAGTAGGTGATGTGTGCTATACCCGATCCAGTCAAAGTGTCAGTAGGTGATGTCAGCTGTATCGTATCCAGTCTATAGCGTCAGTAGGTGATGTGTACTATACCAGATCCAGTCTATAGTGTCAGTAGGTGATGTCAGCTGTATCATATCCAGTCTATAGCATCAGTAGGTGATAAGTACTATACCAGATCCAGTCTATAGTGTCTGTAGGTGATGTGTACTATATCTAATCAATTCTTTATTGTCAGTAGGTAACATGAGAAGAGATACTACCTCATCATTCAAAAGGAACTCAATGACTTGATAAGAGATAAGGGACCCACAAAGTCCAATGTTGAGCTCCTCATATCTAGGCTGAAGCAGTCGAACCCTCTTGTATTGGACTAGAAGATTTGTCTAGTTTCTTTAGCAATCAATGCTCTCTGCTTCTGCCACAATGTCACAGGTTTATTTGGTACTATGGAATAGTCTTTAACCCACAATAAGGGGTTTTATAGATAGCACATCTAGAAGTTTGAATGGGAACAAGTATCTGTCTATTAGAGGGACTGTTCACCATGTACTGAGATTTCTTTAAAAAAATAAGAGCAATGTAATTTAAAACTGCCGCACTTGGTGGCAATGCTCTCTTTCCATATCAAATAAGGGTTCATGAAACAGGTTATTGCGTGTCTAGGTAAAGTCACCAGCTTTAACAATCGTACTAATATTGTTCCAAATCTACCAGAGGCCAAGATCAAGGCTGGCATTTTTATCGGTTCTCTGATAAAATTTCCTCAGCCATTCACAGTTTCATAACATACAAGAAAATTTCCTGGAAAATCTGAATGAGCTAACATTTGAAGTTGTTAATGTTGTTTTAAATTACATAAAGCACTTTGAAATTTAATATATACCATTGTGTTTATTTGTAGTAGTTTCTTTTTGGATTTTGCTTGAGGCAAATATATTTTTAATTAATAATTTTTTCATTTAAAATTTGTAAATGATTCATTCTGTTTCTGATTGAATCACTCATTGACAAAAAAAATCATGAAATACATATAACCTGTAGACGTTTTTCAATTATTTTGTTTGTCTTTAGGGTCAGATGGATTTAGTGGAAACTGCCAATATTTGGAAGCAGCGTAATCATGTGATGATGTTTTTCAAAGACACTGTTAATCCAAAGCCAACAGATTTTCTGTCTAAATTCTATGAAGGACAAGAATAGATAAGATGTATCAAAGTATTTCCTGTGTCTGTATGTGTTATATAAAGAATATTTGACAAGATATGTTAACTTGCTGTTGTAAATAAGTTATTACTAGCATAAACAAAAAAAAATGAAACAGATTTGAATATCATGAGATAAACAGTCAGTTTTGACTTGTTGATTGCTAGGAGTTTGTCTTGTTTTTAAAATGTCGCTTCTTATTTTAGGATTTAAAAAATATGTTTTTTTTTTTAAAATTCATTAAAACTACTGATATGTTTTTATGAATAAAATGCTATATCATACTGTATAGAAACTTGTTTTATTTATGCATATGTTCCTGTGTTATTGTTACTGTTAGTAGTTCATTGAGTTTATAGGTTTATTGATGTATAAATGAAACATGTTTGTAAGAAGGAGTGAAAACTATTTGAGGCTACATTAGAATAAAATGATTCCCTGGGCAGCGCTGGAAGAATACTATACTCTTTTATACAATCTTATACTCTAATACTCTCTTATATTTCATTACTTGGAAATGATTTATAGGAAAAGGATTTTTTTCTCTCGTTATTTAAAAAAATTCATTGCATATTAATATTAAATTGGTATGTGTAGCAAACTTAGTTGCATTTTTTTGTCGTATTTATTTGATTTTTTCAAAACTTTTTGATTTTCTCTCAGATGTCCATTTAGACCTCACCTGGCCTGCATCCAGTCAGCAGGTTACACATCCCTGGTTGGACATTTTTGAAAAAACTAAATATTTTGTTACAAAAATCTTAGACACCTTCTGTTAGTAACAATATTCACAACTAAATACGTGAAATAATTAAATGCAAATTTTAGTCCTACATTCAGTCTACTTGTGACACTTAATTCAAGTCTTTCAACACTGGAGCTATCTCCCTTTAAAATCCTGTCGGCCTTTGTTCATTCAATATTCCAATCACGTTATAAACTTTTCCATTATCTGTAATTCCACACACTTTTTAAAAGTTTTTCTTAAATACATCTATGCCACACCATGAAATGTAATTTGTTAGTGAACATGGACACTTTCAGCTGGCTCTGTCTGATTTTTAGTTTGGTAAATATTGTTAATGTTATACTTGAAATAGAAGCAGATTTTTTGCGTCCATTGCTATGCAGTTTAGACATTGTTCCACGCATCGTATGTTTAGAACACTGTGTTGTACAATTTTGATTGTCTCAGACACTGAATGTTATCATCACAGTTTTGTACAATTTAAGTATTACCCGGCAGACAATCAGACCATCACTAGTTGTTGACTTTCTCTAATAAAAGTTAACCTGACAGAAATATTTCGGCTAATTTTATTAACCTTAGTACAACAGTACAAGTTTAAATTTTACTTTTTTTTTAATGCTACAAACTTTGATGTGATGGAATGGACTAGTGAACAGTAATTGTAGCGTGTTGTTAAAAATGTTAATGACAGAGAAGGGGAACAACTCGTTTATCCTATTAAAAAAAATTGGCATTAACTCCCATATCATGACATAATGAATGGACGAAATATTCAGATGTCATTTCTACAACCACCAAGATTCAATACTCGGACTTGTTAATTATTTCCGTACATTGTCTACCGTGAAGCCCCAAAACCTTCAAAAACATTTTACTTTGTGAGTTACTTTATACAGGAAATAACTAAACTGAAGTATCATTGAAATAAACTAAACACGTGTATACGTTATGTGCTTTTATTTAATACTTATAAATAGTACTATTAATCCTCATGTTAAATGACATCCTCTTGGCCCTGTTTTTCAGGACAATAAGACCAGGGTCTTAGAGTAGTGGAGGGGCAGTGCTATGTAACCAAGAAGGGGGAGGGGGTAGCAACCCGATGTGGACAGCAGAAGATAACCGGTTATTAAAGACAATATCCCTAAACACATTGTATATCAATAATTATTGATGAGATGCCACAATGAGCATTCAAAGATATTTACAGACACATTGATAATAGCGCAATACATTTTAACACTTTCTTTTTACTTGTGGGCATTCAAAAAAATAGAAGTTTCATGGCAATGTAATACATGTTTTCATATGAAACCACCACGTTAAAGACATTTCATTGTACTGAGTGCTCAGGTCACACATTCTTTAGTCACGTGGTTACAAAAAAAAAACAGTATAATGTAATGACTTGAAAATAACAGGCAACTGTTGGTTAATATGTCATGTTATCAACGAATGTGTTTATCTACTTAATGGCCGGCCCCTTACTACCTATGTTTAGTCGACAAACGGATCTCGTTAATAGTTGAACACAAATATATTCAATTAGGGTGAGAAGAAGGGGGGGGGATGATTCAGGTTGCCAGGGGAGAATATTTTCAGTTGTACGAGTTAACGCCCTTGATGTGGATATCCATTATAAATATATCAATGACTGATGGTATTTGATTGGTTGGTGTGTGTATTTCAAATTCCTAAATGGTTATGTTGGTTTGAAAAAAAAGAAGATAGAGCAGTATCTTTAAAGGAAAGGGGGCACGTATGACGTTGATGAGAGCCGACTTTGCCTATTGTATGTAGAGCCTCACACCGTAGTCAATGCACCTAGAGCCGCAATATAGTCAATGTTCCTAGAGCCGCAATATAATCAATGTTCCTACCGTTAGTGAACTAAAGTAGATGAATTATTGAAAAACTTTTATTTGGGAGCGGCATGTGCCCACCATTTTGTTTAGAGTTCAATAGAAAGTGACACAAAAGAATCTACTTGTAGGCTATTGTATTTTTTAAAGTCCCTGTACGTATGTGGGGGGGGGGGGGGTTGATCTCTTGATGACGTAAGGTGCTCATGGGGCGGTTATGTGGTGTCCTTTTTATAGACCCCTGTCTCCAATTTATGTTGGCACCACAGAAAGTATCAAGTACGTGACTGGACTGGCTGGGATCTGAACCCGTGTACTACAGCTGGTAGATGAGAGGTAGGTAAGTGGCACTGGTTGGGATCTGAACCCGTGCACTACAGCTGGTAGATGGGAGGTAGGTAAGTGGCACCGGCTGGGATCTGAACCCGTGCACTACATCTGGTAGATGGGAGGTAGGTAAGTGGCACCGGCTGGGATCTGAACCCGTACACCTACACATGGCAGATGGGGCTCGCAACCAAATCCGCCAAAAAATCATCCACAGTAATATACTGAGTTTAATACAATGCTATAGGACGAATATTCTGTCCACGTATTTGTATGGAGTTAAAAAGAAACATTTCATTAAACACTTTATAATATGAACACACACACACACACAGATTCCATCCATTCAATTCTAGTGGAAGCCATAAACTCCTGTGAATGAATTCCATTAGGCGATTCGATACATTGATATCAATCAATTACTTTTCTAATAAGAGTTTGGCTTATCAACCATTTGTCCGTGGATCGCTTCGAAAGGTCTTTATATAATCTCAGAATGACAGGTCTTTTCAAATGTCCGTTCTTTTTCTTTACATTCCCACCACATTTACTGGATTGTTCTTCATGTCCACTCGTCTATTGAGTAATGTTAGAATAGAACAGTGTCTATTGTTACTCCTGGCTAAAGGTAGATTACTCTTGCTCTTCTCTTGGATGTAAGTAATGACATGAAGCTATCTATCTATCAATCAATCTATCTATTTATCTTTCTATCTATCAATCAATCAATCTATCCATTTATCTATCTATCTATCTATCTATCTATCTATCTATCTATCTATCTGTCTGTCTGTCTATCTGCATAAACTACACTGACACAAGAGATCCTGATATATCATCTTTCCTAGGAAACAAAAAATAAATGTACTCAACAAGAAAACAAAATTTGAAGTTCATTTTATAATAAAATTGAACCGTGATTGGTTTTTTTTTTTTTCACATTTTATTTTCTGACAATGAAATAGAATTTTTTTTCTTATTCATGTTGTACAATGGCCCCTCCAGGCTGACCAGGTAA
The DNA here is from genome assembly GCA_021962125.1 of Bulinus truncatus. NCBI lineage: Eukaryota > Metazoa > Mollusca > Gastropoda > Planorbidae > Bulinus > Bulinus truncatus. The sequence continues at coordinate 3,532,408 of JAGDYQ010000026.1, forward strand.
TAAATTTTATATTTCATTGTAATCAGCCAAAAGTCGTTGTTAATTACTGCAGGATTTATCCCGATGTAAAGCAATACAAGATTTTTTTTTTTTTTTGGTTAAATTTCAGTCATTTTAATTACCGAAAAAATCTGTGTGAGTGAGCGTGAGTGCGTGTGTGTGTGATTGTGTGATTTTAGTATTTCTCTAAAGTTTTGTTGTTGTGTAATAAAAGTACAAGAGACTGATGGTGGGTATAGAGTCTGTCGTTTTACATACTGATGGTAGGTATATATTACGTCATAATAATACAGGCTGATTCCAGGCATGACCGTTAGAAGATCATCTTGGTGCCACAAACTGGGGTCCCGACAATCTCTGCCTAATGGGCCCCCAACACTCTCTGCCTAATGGGGTCCCTAATAATCTCTGCCTAGTGGGGCCCCCAACAATCTCCACCAGCAAGGACTCCTTCGATCACACCACCCACTAATAGGTAAGTCATTTTAAATCCGATTACTTATCCGACGCCCCCCCCTTAAACGAAGGGGCCAGGGGTCCCCGACATGTTTTCATGTAGCAAACCTTTGCGTCTTCCCAACTGGTAGATGTGAACTTATTCGCATGACATACTGGTGGCAGATTTAAACCGTCGTACTATATTATTATAGTTGGCAGATATCATCTAACTGTTAATATACATTTACTGATGGCAGATATCAACTAACTGTTCATTATAATTTACTGATGGTAAATATATGAGATAATCTCCATCCCTCGTTGATAATAATTACGTTTTTTTTTTTACTAAATAAAACTATTTAGTGAGTTTAACTTGTTTTGTCAAGAGATCTCTCAAACAAACACAGTTATGTCCAGTTATGTCCAGCTATGTCCAGTGTTGGGAATTAGGTCCGAGAGAATCCCTGATTAATTAAACATAGTATAGGACAGATGGCAAATAGTGCTGACATGGTTCAATATGATAGGAAATAAAAACAGACTGAAGTCTTCACCTAAGGGGAATCACGTGATTATATATATATTCCAGAATTTATATGTATGATAGTTTATGTAATACACCATATTTAATATATTGTACCGTTTTATGTAACATACCGACTTTTGCAAAGTAGGACATATACACTATAGGGGTAGTTTATACCAGGGGTTCTCAAACATTTGCAGTTACTAACCCACTAAGAAACGATTCAGTTTTTCTAAACCCACTTATAGAGGAAAGAAAAAAAAGAGGATATTATAATAAAATAAAAGCGATTTGGGCGCTGCGTTAAATCGAAAGTAAATAATTAATACAATAGTATTCCAGTTTAAAATACAAACATGAAAAAAAATCGGATCTGCCAGAAACCAAAAAATAACCTGGCCTACCGATCACTCTATGCAAAAGTTTTGCAGGGTACAGCTAGTATTATAATATTTTCGATGATGTCAACTATTAAAAATAATACTTGGAGGCCCCATTTTCAAATCAGCCCACAACTATAACTTAGAGATCCAATGGTATAAAGTAATATTCAGGTACAAGTAAAGAGAAATGATAAAAGAATCTTTTTTCTTACATTCGACTCTTCGGTGCTGTTGGCGGGGACCATAACACACTACATCAACTTGCCCCCCCCCCCCCCCGGAGCCACACCCGCTCACCAAACATCCCTCTCTTTTAGTACTTTACTTTTTTTTTTTGCTCAGTTATGATAGGGCTGCAGTTGGTCGACTATACGTTATGCAGGGTCGTCGCCAGATCATCTTGAGCCCTTGACGATCCCCTACAACAAAGATCCACCTAACCATCACCACCCATTATTTCTAAATCATACTACTGCGCCAAACGGTGTGCTCTCTATGGCCGGGTGGATCCCGCCCTGTGCTTAAGTTGCACCCCATGGCAATGGTCTTGTTAAAAAGTTCCCTTAAGTAAAGTTCCCTTAAGCCCTCTATGGTTTCATTGGGGCAGATCAAGTGTAGAATTTATCTGTTTCAGTAACCTCGGCACATGAAGGGATAGGTGGTTAGCACAACGACCAGCTGCCCTTACTCCCTCAACTTAAAGTCAGGTACCCATTTAAAGCTAGGTGAACTTGGGAGGACTTTCACCAGGACCTTAAAAAAGAATTCCCAAGGTTCTCACTGAGATTCGAACCCGGGACCCTCCGGTCGACAGTCGAGCGCTCTACACCACACAAAATGGTCTTGTGTTAAACAGAAATATATTTAGGGCAGGAGTGGCAAAGAGAGCATTATTCAGTTTTATTATGTTTGGTACAACAATGGTATGATAAAAAACTTACAAATAAAAGCGATTCAATGGAAGCCACACTAAACCCAACGAAGAGCCGCACTTGACCTTTGACCTCCATTTGTCTTGGATGAAATCGACTTTTTCTTCGTTTGCAAAAAACAAAACAAAACAAAGTTTTAACCAAGGGTTTTAACCAAGACTAAAGGGAGACAAGTCCAGAATTTAATACTGAAAAAAAATATTTTAATTTATATTGGAATAAACTAAATAACATTGTCAGTTTTTCTTGTATTGTGAATGTTACATTGTACACACAATTACATTCGTAGACATACGTATCAATTTGCATTTCCTAATTCATCTTTTCTCTTAGCATCTTCAGTTTAAATGATTAAGGTATTAATTTTAATCTAGAAATGATTATGGTATTAATTTTACCGTAGAAATGATTAAAAAATTGATATTATCATAGAAATCATTAAGGTATTGATGTTACCGTAGAAATCATTAAGGTATTGATGTTACCGTAGAAATCATTAAGGATATTAATGTTACCATAGAAATCATTAAGGTATTAATGTTACCGTAGAAATGATTAAGGATATTAATGTTACCATAGAAATAATAAAGGTATTAATGTTACCATAGAAAGGATTAAGGTATTAATGTTACCATAGAAATGATTAAGGTATTAATGTTACCGTAAAAATAATTAAGATATTAATGTTACAGTAGAAAGGATTAAGGTATCAATGTTACAAAGCAACTGAATTCGGTCAATTTTAAAGACAAAAAAAAAGTGGACAACAATACGGAGTACATCTAATACCACCCCCCACCCCCACATGTTCATATTTCTATTCACTCCCCTACATCGATTTTCTTCTGGTAATCAGTTTTAATTAAAAGTTCAGCCTAAGCGAGTCCCTACTCCATCACACAGTTACTTGCTGAAATGGCCACTGATTGGTTGATTGAGTTGATCAGCTAAATGTATTACATGTATTAAATGTATTGTATAGATTACTTTGCATTGAAATCGGACGAGCTGTATCTTTCAGTAAAGATGAGGGACACATTTTTTTTGTTCCACATCTGAACAAACTTTTTAAGAATTCAAGAATAAGTTTAACATTGTTGTAATTTTTTTTTTCAATTCTTTCTTTTTAATTCTTTCTTTTTCTTTTTTCATTTGTTTGGAAAGAAAGAAAAACATAAAATAATTCTGTTTGTCTTGAAGCTGTTGAGATCCGGTATAAAAAAATATATTAATTACAACTTCTTAGCGTAAATAATTAAAAAAAAAATTAGATGATTAGTTGTGAGATTCAGTCCGTGTCTGACTTCATTTACATCCCTACAGCAATAACCTATACAAAAAAATATAGTTTTGTGGGATGGTCTATTCGACGGATTCGAGTCACGTGACTCATAAAAACATCAATACATCCTGAAACATCACTTGCTTTCATTGTTCCTCAGATCTCTGTATACAATATATTTTTTCTTATAATTCTATCAACATAGACATATATAACTTGCCCTAATTGCTCCTACATCACTTGCCCTAATTGCTCCTACATCACTTGCCCTGTTGCTCTTACATCACTTGCCCTGTTGCTCCTACATCACTTGCCCTGTTGCTCTTACATCACTTGCCCTGTTGCTCCTACATCACTTGCCCTGTTGCTCCCAGTGGCGTAGCGAGCTTAACTCGCGCCCGGGGCAAAATACCTTTTTAGCACCCCCCATTCAAAAGCCATATAATATTATATGTAAAATATACCATTTGGCACCGCTTTGTAAGCAGCGCCCGACTCACTACGCCACTGATTGCTCCCACATCACTGGCCCTATTGCTCCTACAACACTTGCACTGTTGCCCCTACTTTACTTGCTCTATTGCTCCCATTTCCCTTGCCCTATCGCTCCTACATTACTTGCCCTGTTGCTCAAACATCGATACTAAAAGCTCATTGTTCCTCCGAGAAGTTCCTCAAAAGTCATTTGATACGCCAACAATTTTTAGCTCATTTTAGACCATCCACCGCCCCAGTGGCGTACCTGGGGGGGGGGGCGGTGGGTGCGGTCCGCACCTGGCGGCACTTTTTATTAATTTTTAGGGGGGAGCGGCAAAAATGTATAGATTAAATTGAAATACCTAAATGAGAGGGCGGCAAAATCGTCTTCCGCCCTGGGCGTCCGATACCCACGCTACGCCGCTGCACCGCCCCTTGTCAACAAGTGTCAAACTTTCGTTAACTTTCGTTGCTATCCCCCCCCCAGTAAAATTATGTTAACATTTACAACCCCCCCCCCCCAACCCCTTCAATAGAATATTATACAATGCCAAAAAGAAATATGTAAGGATAATCCGCACTCTCCAATTTAATGTTATCCAAAAAATTTTAGACCTCATTGCAACAATAATAAGTAATATAAAATACGATGTAATATGATCATTGCAAAATTGAAACATTTGAATGATTGTATGATGAAACTATTGTTAAATGCATTGGAATCTTCACAGGGGACCTTGGCCTGCAACATCGCGGGCCCCAGGTATAAGGAAATGATTGTTTTATGAGGGTCTCTGTCAAACACTTTGAGTGAGAACCTCGTTTTGTTAACTACGTCACTACATATATGGCTGCTTTTAATGATTTTTTTAAATGATAATTTTTTTTTCATTGAATAAAAATATTGATCATGTTTTAATTAAATCACTCTGTATCTCTTGAAATATAAAGCAGCATGTATGTATTGAATGTTGATTAATAACTGAAATAATTGAAATCAAATTTGCTTTATATATTATAATCAACGCCCCCCCCCTCTATCCCCCCGTCGCCCCTATAACTAACTAAACAAAAAACAGAAATACGTCACTTTCCCTCATATAGTATATATCAGTGGTAAGCACATATCAGTGGTAAGTATATATCAGTCGTACGTATATATCAGTGGTAAGTATATATCAGTGGTAACCATATATCAGTGGTAAGTATATATCAGTCGTATGTATATATCAGTGGTAGTCAACTACCAAATGTGGCTCTTGGAGTACCAAAGTTCTTAGAGGGAGCCATTGTTTTTGTAGTAAATGTATAATACATTTTATTATTTTTAGTGGGAAAAAAATCAGTTTAGACTACATAATCATCTAGCTTTTTATTTCCTTATCATTTGACTATATAACTCATAATTACTTGCTGATATTTTCTGATCTTCAAAGAAATGTATCTATCACTTGTCTTACATTGTATAATGTCTGTAAAGAGATGTATCTATCACTTGCCTTACATTGTATAATGTCTGTAAAGAGATATATCTATCACTTGCCTTACATTGTATAATGTCTGTAAAGAGATGTATCTATAACTTGCCTTACATTGTATAATGTCTGTAAAGAGATATATCTATCACTTGCCTTACATTGTATAATGTCTGTAAAGAGATGCATCTATCACTTGCCTTACATTGTATAATGTCTGTAAAGAGATCTATCTATCACTTGCCTTACATTGTATAATGTCTGTACCAACAATTTTAAGCAACAAATTTTAACAATGAAACAAAAATAAAGTAAAATAAGATCCCATACCATAGCAGCTTCAGAACAATTGTTCAAAATAAATATTACCCTTTATTTAAACAGTAAAAAAATATTAAAATATTCCAAATAACTAACTAAGTTTATTGAAGCTATTTAGGCATCGAAATATCTAACTACATTTATTGAAGTTTGGTTATACAAATAAAAACTGGAAAGAAGCCACAATAGGATTACTAACTCATGTTAACAAAAACATTTTTAAACAAACCATTTGTCACCCGTGGGATGGATTCCAGAATACTCTTGTTAAGAAAACTTTGGCAAGAGCAGTGAATCATTCAAAGGTCAAAATTCAAGATGTTTACACAAAGCACTTAGAGCTAGTGACATACATATTATTTTTGAGATTAGTTTTTTTTTTTAATTAAAATTCTTTATAAATTTCAAAAAAAAAAAACGGCTTTTCACCTGGAACAATTCCCTTGATTCTTAACGAGGATCGAACTCGGGATCCTCAGGCCGAAGTCAAGCGCTTTACACTGCTCCGTGCATCACCTTAGAAGTCTACAAGGTACATTTGTTTCTATTTTCTTTTCCGGTCTTCTACGCCAGAGTTTCTCTAAGTTTGGATCGCTGACTAATTTCAGGTGGGCTGCGACCAAATATAAATGTTTAATTAATGGATCGAGAATCCATTTGTACATAATTATAGCTCTATTTCTCTCTAGCCCAGGGGGGGGGGCTCAGAATAATGGTCGCCACCCCCCACCAGTTGGTCGCTTGCTGATTTAAAGCGGGTTGCAGGAGTTCTTATTCTTCTAATTTTACTTTTTTTGTTCCATTTCATCCTCGTTTTTTTCCCAACAGATGGGAAACCGAAAAAGTACAGCGTGTATTTATGTGGGTCACATATCACAAAAGTTTGACGATCACTGCTCCAGCCTATATGCTACAAATTTAAAAGAGTAATTAATATTAGTAGTAAAAAGGTAAAATCAATATGAAGTTTGCAATTATTGAAACTATTATTTGTTTATTTTTTCATTGTTTTTTTTCTTTTCACGTGTGTCATGAAAACAAAATCTGTTTTTCTGGTGCGTCACAAAAGTGTACAGGTTTGAGAGCCACTGTTCTAGACCAAATTCAAACAATTTAACCTGATGACATGTTTCTTCTGAAAATACTGATCTGGTCTTCTAAACCGAACTCAAATAATTTACTTTTGTAAATTTTAAGCCTTTGTTTTCATATTGTGTAAATGGAAACTGTTATAATCAGTTTAGACTGGAGAATTTACAGTTGGCACAGAGATGGTTTGAATTATCTGGCCACTTAGTTTAGCGGAAGTGAAGAAATATTAAATCAGTATTAGAGCAGACGATAGATTTTGGTAGAGACAAGAAGACGTACTTGATTCCTCATCTCACATCATTTTTATACCATGTATGTATTTTCGTGAATAAGAATAATAAATAAACATTTATATATATGTATACTACCAAGTCTATTCAGTGATTTATATATGTGATTCGTCTCATACATGTGGACATTAAATAATATAATATAATAATATACACCAAGTCAAGTTAGTTGAATCATCCGAAGAGACTGAAATATATTTACACCTACCAACAAAACAGAAGTACCACGAAAAATATATATATATATATTATACCACAACTGATCTACTGATCTACACACAATAACTAACTATGACAGAAACAAACTTTTTTAACTTAATTTAACCTTACTTTACTTATTACAACTTACTATACTTAATATAAATTACCATACTTACTATACCTTACTATACTAGCTATAACTTACTATGCTAACTATAACTTATTATACTTACTATAACTTAATGTACTAACTATACTAACTATAACTTACTGTACTAACTATAACTTACTATACTAACTATAACTTACTACACTAGCTGTAACTTACTATAACTAACTATACTTACTATAACTAACTATAACTTACTATACTAACTATAATTTACTATACTAACTATAACTTACTATACTTACTATGCCACAGCACTCTCCCATGCAGCCTCGAATGCATCTGCGTCTTGAGTAGTTATCGTGCACACAGAAGCCAAACACCATTCTGTATAAACTGTGAAACGCACAGTTCCATTCAAAGATTGTATATTTTTGATACACCGAAGAAGTTAAAGGTTACAAGATTCATGTATCTATATTGTACACATATAAAGAAAAAAAAGAAAAAAAAACCGACTAAATATATTGAGTGTTAACAATATTACCAAATGCAATATATCGGTATAATTTATTTTTAGCGTTTTTTTTATAATCACGTGATCAGTCTTTCCGGGACTATGTTATTATTTTCTCTTTTCCAGTTTTTAGTTCAAGATTTTCCAAAATATGTGAAGATGAAGCTCCACCTATGCCAGTCAACACAACTAGATATGCCACTGAACACGCTGTATATTATTACCACTTATACAGAGGCAGACCCGACTTGTCAAGGACCCCGAGGGGGGGGGGTCTCAAAGCCCGAAGTTATTAAGAAAGCACCTTTTGGTATCTTCCTTTTTTTTTACGCCGCCATTGCCAGCATGATAGGGTGTAGTGTGCCTACGACACCAGCATTGTTGGCGGCGCTGATGCATGTCTGCCATCCCTACAGAGCGGCGGGGTGAGTGTGCCCCGCTATCATCTGCCGGGATGGCAGAAAGAAGGGTTTTAAGACTTGCCTAAAATGGCCAGACCAGAAGGGTGTGTGTACTGCTTGATCGGCCAGAATGGCAAGGGAAGGGGTTTTCCTGCCACTTGGACAGAGGGGAGGGTGTAATGTGCCTGAACCCTCAGCCCGAAATGGCATGCTGCGTAGGTGTGCTTGAGTGGGACAGTAGAAGGGTGTTGTGTGCCGACCACATCCGTCACCACCTCCAGCTGTGAATACTACGGTCTCAGATAGTCCTCATCGACCACAGTAACATCACCCTCGCAAGAAAGAGGGTTTTTTTTCTGACTAGAGAACCCCTATGATCCATTCCCCGTAGATCATGGTATGTCTCTCAGACCAGGTTGGAGAGTTAACAAAATATCATGCCATATTAGTTGTATGATACTCTCCAAAACAAGATTGTAAATCTGGATAGTTTTATTAACGTTTTTTTTTTATTTTTTTTTAACGCCGCCATTACCAGCATGGTAGGGTGTAGTGTGCCTACCACATCAGCATTGTTGGCGGCGCTGATGCACGTCAGCCATGCCTACAGAGCGGCGGGGTGAGTGTGCCCGCTATCATCTGCAGGGACGGCAGAAAGATGGGTTTTAATCCTGGCCCAAACTGGCCAGACCAGCAGGGTGTGTGTACTGCCGATCAGCCAGAATGGCAAGGAAAGGGGTTTTTCCTGCCACTCGGACAGAGGGGAGGGTGTAGTGTGCCTATACCCCCAGCCCGAAATGGCAGGCTGCGCAGGTGTGCTCGAGTGGGACGGAGTGGAAGGGTGTTGTGTGACGACCACATCCGTCACCACCGCCAGCTGTGAATACTGCGGTCTCGGATAGTCCTCATTGACCACAGTACCACCACCCTCGCAAGAAATGGGTTTTTTTTGACTAGAGAACCCCTATGATCCATCCCCCGTGAATCATGGTATGTCTCTCAGACCAGGAAGGAGAAATCACAAAATATGCCAAAACATATTGTGATACCTCCGAAACAAATTTTATTAACGTTCGTCAGGAGAACGATGAAAAAACATATACCGTCTTGCTTTCAGATATATTAAACATTGCCAAGTGAAACAATTCTGGTTATACATTTTTTCATGTAGGAGCTACATCTAACGTAACCGAGTGTACCTAATCCATAACAAGCAATAAACTATCCCATTAATAAAACAATTATTATTTTTATCTCTTTACTTCTAGTTTATTTTTTTAATAATTGAGTTATAGAAATTCATAATTCATTCCTCGCCTCTGTGAAGATAGCCAAGGGAAATAACTGACATGATTCCATTAAAATATAGCGGACGTAAACAGCTTCAGGGGAGAATAATTTATTCAGGAACAATAGTTGTCTTTCTTTAATCTCCATCGAACTGCCGTTGATAGAGCTAGCGGGCTGGGTTGCTTTTTTTTTTTTTGTCTTTCAATATCTTTGTACTTACATTGGTCACTGAGCATTTCATTCAGTTTTTACAATAACATTTTTGTTCCTGAATATTTCATGCTTCAGATTATTGTTTTACATAGGTCAGGATATGATCTGAAAGTATTCAGAGTGGATATGTCTCCATATAATTTGACACAATCAGAATGAAATAAAACATTTGTATAATAAATAAAGTTTTATTACAGGGTTGCCAAGCACGAGGTCACCCGTGAGTCGCATTCCAGTCAAGGTACATTACTAAGGGCCGCTATATATATTATTCGATTTTCTTTCCGAATCGCCCGCTATCGTCTGCTCCGTATGTTATTGTTAACAATCCTTTGTAAAACCGGGGGAGGGGGAGGGGTGAAGGGGAGTACCTTGCAATAGCGCTGGCCGTTTCAAGGGTGCGAAACCCATACACACAGTGCCGCCGAGAGGGGGGAGGGGCAGGGGGGCTAATGCCCAGGGGCCCGGCAAGTTTTAGGGGCCCGGACTGAGCTGGCCAATCAACTTTTAAAAATATTATTATCAGCACCGGGGGGGGGGCGGGCATGACAGCCCTTCCCAGGGGCCCGAAATTTCTGCCGGTGGGCCTGCATACACATGTCTAGGCCCCCTGTCCCCAGGGAACCTGTCGAACTCAGAGAACAGCTATATAATTATTTAGCGAATGGTGGGCGCGAAAGGAATTTCACGTGGGTGGTGAAAGAATAAATAACTAAAGGGTGATTAATCTGTACACGTGTAATTAAAACTCTATTTCTCTATCTGTTTTAAACTAAACTTTTTGTAAATCTGAAATGTAAAAGGGAAATTCATTTAACAATTAATAAAGCTTTCATTCTTTTTCTATTATATGTCGAAGTTTTTCTTTGCATGTGTGTCGCGAAAACAAAACCGTTCTTTATGGTGTGTCGCGAAAACAAAACTGTTCTTTATGGTGTGTCGCGAAAACAAAACCGTTCTTTATGGTGTGTTGCGAAAGCAAAACCGTTCTTTATGGTGTGTCGCGAAAGCAAAACCGTTTTTTATGGTGTGTCGCGAAATCCAAGACTGTTTACATAGGAGGTCACGAAGCGTTCAAGTTTGAGAATAACTGATCTGATGTGTTCATAGTTGCATCAAGTGACGTAATTAGCAATATATTTAGTTTTTTTTTTGGGGGGGACACATTTGTCTTAAAAAACTTCAATCAAACAATGCTATCTATGTAACTATCTCTATATCTGTCTCTGTATAGCTCACAGTTTTTTTCCTTAGACTGGGTAAGGTAGACAGTGATTAGTGGACAACTGCCTCCAGTACTTAGACTGTGGATTATGAACAACTGCCTCCAGTACTTTGACTGTGATTTGTGAACAGCTGCACTGTACTCAGACAGTGATTTGTGAGCAACTGCCTCCCGTACTCAGACAGTGATTTGTGAACAACTGCACCAGTACTCAGACACTGATTTGTAAACAACTGCACTGTACTCAGACACTGATTTGTAAACAACTGCACTGTACTCAGACAGTGATTTGTGAACAACTGCCTCCCGTACTCAGACAGTGATTTGTGAACAACTGCCTCCCGTACTCAGACAGTGATTTGTGAACAACTGCACCAGTACTCAGACACTGATTTGTAAACAACTGCACTGTACTCAGACACTGATTTGTAAACAACTGCACTGTACTCAGACAGTGATTTGTGAACAACTGCCTCCCGTACTCAGACAGTGATTTGTGAACAACTGCACCAGTACTCAGACAGTGATTTGTGAACAACTGCCTCCAGTACGTAGACTGTGATTTATATTATTTTTAAACAACTGCACCAGTACTCAGTGATTTGTAAACAACTGCACTGTACTCAGACAGTGATTTGTGAACAACTGCCTCCAGTACTCGGACAGTGATTTATAATATTTTGTTTAAACTGACAAGCTGACAAAAAACATAAACGTACACTTCCTTCTATACATCTCTCAAATAATTGTTGTCCAGCGCCACACTATTTTGTTTATTCTCTTTCTGAGATTCGAAACTTATCAGGCAATTTTTTTACAAGGAAGTAAAAATGAATAATCCAATATAATTAAACCTTAAAGTCGTGCGCTATATATTGCGTTACGGTTGTGCACTTAACGTATGAGCTGGTGCTGTGACAAGAAAATGCATGAGAATCACTGTTATAATATTTTGTTCTGATAAAGAAAACAAAATGGAGACTTCAATAGGGAAGGGGGAGGGGCGCTCATCACCAAGGGGAGATTACAATATAGACAAATAACCTCTATTATCGGAAGCAGTATTTCCCCCTTTCTTGCCTATGTCACACGGGCCAACTTAGAGGACAACAAACCCAATTACCTAGACGGAGGAAAGTGCGACTGTTGCATGCTAAGTGGCTGTTCGCAGGTCTCAATCTGTATTGAGGTCAGGACCCCGCGCGCGCACGTGGAATATCAATGAAGTCTGGAGATGAAGCTTTACTTCCTGGCGTCAGAGATGAGCAGAAAACAGTTTGTTTATGTCAGCGACATGTAGGCCCCAGGAATTAACACTAGATCTTTGTCTTACGAGATGAATGACAGCCATCTTAGCCGTTGTAAACAAACTCAATTGTAAAAAAAAAATGGAGAAAACTTTTTCATTTGATTTTAAAATGAATAGAAGAGCGTGTTTATTAACTGAAGAAATAGCTGAAATAAGAAGTACACTGTACCTGTATGTTGAATTGAAAAATGTTATCTATTAATTAAAGATAAACCTGAAATAAGAATCACACTGTACCTGTACATTGAATAGAAAAACTTACCATAGAAAAACGTATTAGAGAAAAACGTATTAGAGAAAAACGTATTTATTAATTGTAGATATAAATGAACAAATCAAATTTTAAAGCGTAAGTTATACTAAAGAGTTTTAATGACATGTTATAGATTTAAAAATGAAATACATTTAAGGCACTATGTCCTTTCCCAGTGTGAGAGTCCCTGCCTCATAGCCAACGTTGCTCCTTGCTGGTTGTGAATGGAGTCTAATAGCCACTGAAATCAGAAGAGAGCAATATTACTGAACCGACGAACAATGATGCAATATATTTTTGACAGTCCTCGAGCGTAAGTATATGTCATATGAGACACAACATCAGAGGCGTAGCGAGGGGTGGGCAAGGCAACTCGCGACCGGGGCATTTTACCTTTTTAATACCTTTTTAGCGCCCCCCATTCGAAAACCATATAATATTATATGTAAAATATACCATTTGGCGCCCCTGAACCTCGGCGCCCGGGGACATATGTACCCCCCGCCTCCCACCTAGCTACGCCTCTGCACAACATATGACAAAACGTACGACGCAATGTATGACTCAACATATGACAAAACGTACGACACAATATATGACTCAACGTATGACATAACTTATGACACAACGTATATCATAACGTATGACACAACGTATGACATAACACAATATATGGCATAAATTATGACACAACTTATGGTACAACATATGGCATAACGTACGACACAAAATATGACACAACATATGACATAACACATGACACAACGTATGACATAATGTATGGCATAACATATGACAACGAAAGACATAACGTACGACACTACGTGTGACATAACATATGTCATAACATCAGACATAACATCAGACATAACATATGACATAACATCAGACATAACATCAGACATAACATATGAAATAACGTATGACAGAACATATGGTAAAATATATAGCATAACATATGGCATAACGTACGACACAAAATACGACACAACATATGACATAATATATGACACAAGGTATGAGACAATGTATGGCGTAACATATGACAACGAAAGACATAACGTATGATACAACGTATGACAGAACTTATGGAAAAATATGTAGCATAACTTATGGTATAACAATTGACACACCGTATGGCATAACATATGACAGACACAAATCTAATACAACATCTGATGCAATTTTTGACACAACACTTCTGATAGTGCATAAATCACAGTATTCTGGTACATTGAACATAAAACACAGTATTCTGGTACATTGAACATAAAACACAGTATTCTGGTACATTGAACATAAAACTCAGTATTCTGGTACATTGAACATAAAACACAGTGTTCTGGTACATTGAACATAAAACAAAGTATTCTGGTACATTGAACATAAAACACGGTATTCTGGTACATTGAACTTAAAACACAGTATTCTGGTACATTGAACATAAAACACAGTATTCTGGTACATTGAACATAAAACATGAATCAACATACAAAACCGTATATTAAAAGAAATATGAAACAAAAACCCACTGACTGTCTAACTCAAGAGTTCAATTCACATTGAAATTGCAATACGTTTTAAATATACAAGTATGCGCTGACGGAATTTTACAAGGTGTTTAATTATTGATATAATAAGATATTAATAATATCTAGAAACAATGATCCAACTTGCATGCTGTACATTCACTGACTGAACAGTTTTCTCCACAATACATACAAAGCCAGTCAATAATTCCTTTGCACTTATTTTCTTAACAAGTCTAAGAATAAACCTCTTCGCAGAAAGCTGTATACATCTCACCAATGACGTCATACCAGTCGATCTTGGCCAATTGACTGTGTGCACTGTAATACATGCAGATTATAAGCCTCGGTCTGGGAATGCGTTGAGGTGTACAAATTATCAGATCTTTCTTTAGCATGGAGCCACACAGAACATCAAGCACTAGCAGTTCTATATTTAGAAAATAAAAGAGTAATTCTATCTTTAAAGTTTCCAGTTCAATTTATGGATGACTGTTCACTAATACTTTTTGTCTCCTTTAACAATATGGTGTACTTTTGATGCCGTGCCTATCTGTATTAATTTTGTTTTTTTGCTGCCTAGTCCGAGCCCTTTACAGTTTAAGCCAATTTTGAAATAACGCCTAAATTAAAGCGTGGGTCTGTAAAGTCCTGTCTGTTCGTCACGATATTCTTGTGTAAAATGTCATTCATTGTATGTTTTTTTAATAAATGTGTAAGACAGCCAAAAGTTGATGTCACAAGAGTAAATATAGTATCGATAACTATTTTTAACTCTATTGGGTTTCTGGGAAGTAGTAAGTCAGGCACGCAATGCTGCAGCTGCAGAAATTATTTTAGTTGTGGCTTACTGTTATATACTTGTTTTCTATTAATGAATTCAAGGTTGACATTTAAATTGACTTGAATGGTTTCGTACGGCCATGGACGTGCTTGCAAGTTGTTTTACTCTTTATGATATTTACTTGGTCTTAGCACATTTATTTTGTTCGGTCATAATATAAAGGGTAAATTTTATGATTATGCTCAATCTTTATTTTTTTATTTTTCTGGTTCAGTCCTGAAAACAAACACAATGGTCAACAAACTAACACAATGGTCAACAAACTAACACAATGGTCAACAAACTAACACAATGGTCAACAAACTAACACAATGGTCAACAAACTAACACAATGGTCAACAAACTAACACAATGGTCAACAAACTAACACAATGGTCAACAAACTAACACAATGGTCAACAAACTAACACAATGGTCGACAAACTAATGCAGTGGTCTCCAACCTCACATAAAGGTCTACAATGGGCCATTAAAATGTTTTACATTTAAACAATGTTTTACAATTATTGTCCAATACATATGTTACATGTAGTTCTTCTTTCTGCACTAAAAAAAACCTTGGTTTTATTGACTTGTGTTTTTTTAATTTATTTTTTTAGTTTGGATGTGTGGACCCCCTTGCCCCCACCCCCTTGCCCCCACCCCCTTGCCCCCACCCCCTTGCCCCCACCCCCTTGCCCCCACCCCCTTGCCCCCACCCCCTTGCCCCCACCCCCTCCCCCCGCCCACCATGTGAGACAGGTGACACAATTTATTGTTTAAATCCCATAGCCCTAGACGCTGGTAACACAATGCATACATTTAGTGAAAACCCACAGGGAAATAAAGCTAGAGCCAGGCCATGAGATCTAGACTAATCTAGAGGATGCAGAGAGAGAGAGAGAGAGAGAGAGAGAGAGAGAGAGAGAGAGGAGAGAAATTGAGAGAGAGAGAGAGAGAGAGAGTAAGAACTGTGGACACATATTGCACAGAACAAAGCAAGTTAACCCGTGATAGAAAGAAACTGAAATTTATCAGTTTGTGGATGTCAAGAGATGAACACGACTTAATAAATGTCTAACGACAAGAAACTTGAAACAATGGGCTGACTTTTTACACCAACAGCTTTGTTTTTTTTTCACACAGTCCACTTACACACATCATACCCAAAGAGTTTTTCTAAATGTTTTGTTTTGTTGTTTTTTTGTTGGGGGAGGTGGGGTAAAAGGGGGGGGGTTAAACCGAGGATTTTAAATATTTTTGAGGGCCCTAAGGGTGCAGATAACTTTAATAGAAACTGGTATCGATAAGAGGCCCCCCCCCTTGGAAGTGAAGACCACTGGCGGTTGCTTTGCTTGAAACTATGTTGCAAAATGATAAATGCTGTGCATTTGTTTTAGTGAAGTAAATATTTCACAGAGTTTATCATTGCAAGGGGAAAGGACCGCCACCACATGATTAGTGAACTGATCATAAATTGAAGGGGGGCCACCCCATGATTAGTGAATTGATCATAAATTGAAGGGAGGCCACCCCATGATTAGTGAATTGATCATAAATTGAATGGGGCCACCCCATGATTAGTGAATTGATCATAAATTGAAGGTGGGCCACCCCATGATTAGTGAATTGATCATAAATTGAATGGGGCCACCCCATGATTAGTGAACTGATCATAAATTGAAGGGGGGCACCCCATGATTAGTGAATTGATCATAAATTGAAGGGAGGCCACCCCATGATTAGTGAATTGATCATAAATTGAAGGGGGGCCACCCCATGATTAGTGAATTGATCATAAATTGAAGGTGGGCTACCCCATGATTAGTGAATTGATCATAAATTGAATGGGGCCACCCCATGATTAGTGAATCGATCATTAATTGAAGGGGGGCCACCCCATGATTAGTGAATTGATCATAAATTGAAGGGAGGCCACCCCTTGATTAGTGAATTGATCATAAATTGAAGGGGGGGCAACCCATGATTAGTTAACTGATCATAAACTGAGGGGGGCCACCCCATGATTAGTGAATTGATCATACATTGAGGGGGGGGGCAACCCATGATTAGTGAAATGATCATAAATTGTGGGGGTGTTAAATTATACTTTGTGATTCAATTCACAGACCAGGGTAAAGGAAAAATTCCTCTGTCATGACAACGACGGAGAGGTCATGTCAGTCATCAACATAAAACATCAGACTGATCATAGAGGCTGAGTCTGCCTTTGTCTTTACGTACGTACTGTCTATGATGAATTCCTAAATGACGTAATTCGATGAATATTGCTTAGGTTAGCTTGACGAACGTCTTCTAGTTCTATAGAAATATATTTATTTAGTTATGTTCATCCTACAAATAATTAGATTTGTAACAATGTTAATTTAGAATAATTAGGTATACATTTTATATGGAAATAAATAAATATTTAGAACAAGACAAATAGAGATATTGTTGCAAGTGGGTTGATTGTGAATAATTGAATTGCTTTAATATACAAAATGTAAGATGATAATTCAGTTCATATAGGTCATAGACAAATGATAAAAAAATGAACTGGACTATCTATCTATCTATCTATCTATCTATCTATCTAATTATCTATCTATCTCTCTGTCTGACTGTCTGTCGATCTATCTATCTATCTATCTCTCTGTCTGACTGTCTGTCGATCTATCTATCTATCTATCTCTCTGTCTGACTGTCTGTCGATCTATCTATCTATCTATCTATCTCTGTCGGACTGTCTATCTATCTATCTATCTATCTATCTATCTATCTATCTATCTATCTATCTATCTATCTATCTATCTATCTATCTATCTATCTATCTGTCTGTCTGACTGTCTGTCTATCTATCTATCTATCTATCTATCGCTGTCTGACTGTATGTCGATCTATCTATCTATCTATCTATCTCTCTGTCTGACTGTCTGTCGATCTATCTATCTATCTATCTCTGTCTGACTGTCTATCTATCTATCTATCTATCTATCTATCTATCTATCTATCTATCTATCTATCTATCTATCGCTGTCTGACTGTATGTCGATCTATCTATCTATCATGTCGGTGTTTAACTTAATTTAATCTATAACTATACCAATATCTGCCAACATAAAATGACTATTCCGTCCGGCTGACCCACTGATATAAGTCCCGTCATAGTGCGTTTGAATAATTTTTAAATTATATCGTTTGATCGTACAGGCACAAATAAATCTTTTCCCGCTCATGTTATTTCAATACTCTCAGGGCTTAAAAAGATTTTTATAAATCAAAGTGGGAGTCGAATTGTGTTCAAAGCCGTCATGATTAATTGATAAGATCATTCTCGAAAAAAGACCGAATTCTGATTACGTCATCATTGGATGATTAAAAACTACCGTTGTTAGTAGAGCATCTATTAAAATCTCACAAGTTAGTGATTATTAGATTTAACGATAGATAGATAGATAGATAGATAGATAGATAGATGAGTAGATAGATAGATTGATAGATACATTCGCTATTTACATATAGGTGTGTTGTTACAATTAAATCTTACGATCTCACGTTTCCATATTCAAAGTTTATTCCAAGTAAAGTTTTTCTCCCCACTGTATTGTATAAAAAAGTGGGCCTATGGTTGTGACGTTCGGTTAATGATTCTCCTGTAAAGAAAAAAGATCTCACACAAACACTAAAAAGACACTACATTATCCCCCCAATACATTTCACTGTATAGTATTCAAGACAAACACTACATTGTAGAACCCGTTCTCTCGTTTTGGGAATAGAATAGTTTCC
Source organism: Bulinus truncatus (assembly GCA_021962125.1). Taxonomy (NCBI): domain Eukaryota; kingdom Metazoa; phylum Mollusca; class Gastropoda; family Planorbidae; genus Bulinus; species Bulinus truncatus. The sequence goes on from JAGDYQ010000026.1 coordinate 3,551,289, forward strand.
CAGGACGGTTCATTCCTTCAACCGTTTTGTTTTTTCAGCTTCTGAAATAAAATGAGATATTTAGAAATTGAGATCAATAGTTGATGTACTCCCGAACTTTGGTCTTACTAATGACCCATATTTGAACATCTTTGAATAGTTCTGGTGTCATACAGTCTGACACAAATTTAAAAACTCTTCAAATTCTGTTTTAATTTTTTTCCCCCTGATTTTCTGCTCATTTTCTGAATGCATTTATTACAGAAATGGAACTTATATCTAAGACTTACAACTGTCATCTTGATTTGGTTTCACAGACACTGCTACTATTTTGGGTCATTATAGATGGACATTGAAAATTTAGGACGATTGCCTGATGTTTATCTGTGCTAACGAGGTCCGAACCTTTCTTGTTTCCCCCCCCCCCCGATTTTCGCCATTTGACTAGAAGACAGTTCTGGTTTCAGAATAGCCCAAGGCGACGCTAATTGGCTTTTGTCCTCAACTGGGTTCGATATCCTTGAACCTTGTAATGTTGATGTCTGTCGATGTAAACATTGGGTTTTGTTGATGTAATGTTGATGTTTGTTGACAAAAATGTTGTCTGTTAATATAAATGTTGATGTCTATTAATATAAATGTTGATGTCTGTTAATATGGTATGCAGTATTACGGCTTCCAGTGTGAGTACAACATATGGTATGCAGTATTCTAAGCTCGTGTAATGGCATGCACAAAAAGCTTGTCATAATAATAACTTTATCCTAACAATTTCAATCTATTTTTAGATTTAAAACGTATATAGTGGTATGATTGCTTTATCTTAAAATATTTCACCCTGTTCAAAAAATTGGATAAAAACGTATATGACGTCAGCAAACTAAAGATGGTTTTAGTGGTCCAATCCAATAAGGTAAAAGTGTTTACGCCTTTAACTAACCACAATGTGGCACATAAACCTACATACATCCTTAACCATTCATAACATCATATACACAAAACGCCTAATCTTACTTCCTCTGTGTCTGTACAAATGGTACAGCCGTAAATTTGATCATCTCCACATCTATAAAAAATAACTGATTCGTAAGGTTCTTCAGAAAAAACCAGGGGTGGGGTGTCGGCCAAAATATTTGCCAACACCGACACCGGTGTCGGCATTCCATCAATTCTATTTCCGCCGACACCGACACCGAAACCAGTGTCGGTTTTCTAAAGCCCACCGACACCGGGGGGGGGGCAAAGGGAGATAATTGTGTATTTTTTTCGCCTGTATATATATATATATATATATATATATATATATATATATATATATATATATATTTAATGATGCACGTCTAATTGTAAATCTTCTTGGCTCTACAACCCAGTTGTACATGTAACATTGAAAGGTCACGAAAAATACTAGATATGGGCATCAAGAGTAACTGCAGTGAATACATTGAAGTAACAAAAGTGAATGGTTTACTTCAAGATATGCCACAGTATGCGGGATGTTATTTTTATAGTAAATCTCAAGCGACCAATTCGCTCCTGCTGTAGTGCCCTGTTGTAGTGTCTTCTTGTAGTGTCCTCTTGTAGTGCCCTGTTTTAGTGCCCTGTTGTAGTGTCCTGTTGTAGAGCCCTGTTGTAGTGCCCTGTTTTAGTGCCCTGTTGTAGTGTCCTGTTGTAGAGCCCTGTTTTAGTGCCCTGTTGTAGTGTCCTGTTGTAGTGTCCTCTTGTAGTGTCCATCCCACTCCACTGGTTGTAAACTAGGAAAACCACTTCAAAACAGCTTGGGAAATTCTTAGGCGCTATTATAAAGCGTACATGATACATAAACAAAAATACAAATGCAATCTCTTATAAAACACGACATTTATAAATTTATATGTGGATCTAAGTGAATATTAGTCATATAATATCTCACAGAACACTGTTAGTCTGTTTTTCAAACACTATTTATTGCTAATATTAATTAACCCTTCAATGGATGTGTCACGTTTATTTAATCAGTATAATTTATATATATATATATATATATATATATATATATATATATATATACTTGTATGATTTTTGGCTAAAAATATATTTTTGCTTTTTAGCTCAGTTAAAAATAATAAAGTTTTTTTTAGTTATATATATATATATATATATATATATATATATATATATATATATATATATTAATGACCCACTGCAAAATTTCTTAAGAAAAATCAATTTAACACAAATATGTATCTTCCTCTGACTAATAAATCCTATCCTAGTAACTCTTTTATTTGAGATTGCAGTTTGGTTTGTTGGGGAAAATGCGCTAAAAGTACCAGCATAAATTGTTTTGTAGCTATCAATGTTCATAATTGATATAGTGTATTTCAACAACAATTAAAGTTTACATGTTAGTCTGTTATTCATACAACCATTAAAAGTTTGCATGTAAGCAAGTCTGACATTCATACAACCGTTCATTTAACTCCAAGACGAATTGCTCTGTCGAAGTTCGAAATTGATTTTCTCCCCTCATAATCCCAGCTTAGGAGTAGCATTGATTCCTAATACATATGTTCCGAATGGCTGTAGGCGGCACACTATGTTTTGGTGGGTTGAATGGGCCCCAAGGGCGATAATTTGTGTATCCATGATTTGATATTTAGATGAAACTAATCTATCAGCGTATTTTCGATGTAGACACTTATGTAAGGCGATATGCATTCATTATATACTGAATGTCAGGCAATATGTATTCATTATACACTGAATGTTATGTCAGGCAATATGTATTCATTATACACTGAATGTTATTTGTGATTAGAATATAAATATTACAATGCGAAAAAAAAAGAACAACGCATGTAATTTATTACACATCTTCAGTCGACTAGCAATAAACCAAAATAGTCAACACATTGGGCCCCCAGTCATGTATTACATCCTAGAAAATATAATGCTGATAGGGCCCCTACAAGTCTTTGTCTAGGGCTCCCAAATATCTATGAAAATCTCTACCCAAACATATTTTAAATGAAGTCTCAATGAAATCAGGGGAGACAAATGTTTACAGTTAATACAATGTCTTTGATTTAGTCTTAAGGAGAAGGTTGATACTACCAACGCATCAGATAGGGAGCTTATGTGAGTCAAAGGGGCCCATCAAACCCAGCTCATCCAAAAAAAATAATCTGATATAGGGCATATGTTACAGTGCGACACTTCATTTAACTTAAGTTTGGCTTCTACTGAATAATTTCATCCATAAACGTAATTAAATTGACTATGTTGTAGTCCATTCAAGTATTTCTTTACCATATAAAGCTTGGAATCTAGCTCTAATCGACCATATACATTGTCACCCTTGTTTTATTACTAAATATTACGCTTGCCTACACCTAGATACATACCAATCGAAATGTATCAGTCAAATTTATGATTGTAAGAAATAAATGATAACATACATGTACAAGTGTTAAGGTTTGTGGGGCAACAGTTGCTCGTCATAGTGCCCTATCTTTCTACCAACAATCATGATTGTATTTGATTGTTTATGTTTTCGTTTTGTCGTTAAGGTGGTAACGAAATAAATTTGCGGAAAAATGGTGTAAACACGTGCTTGAGGCGCTCAAAATAGTAAACTTTATTAAATTGAGGATCAGAAAAAATGAGGATCAAATATTGTTTTCGTGGCATACGGACAAAAAATTATACTTTAAAATATACAAAATAGTTGATTTTTTTAAAAAAAAGTTTTCAAAATGGTATCAGTCATGTTTCCCACTCACTTGATATGACTTTTGAAAGAAATCTGAATTCAAAGTTCATAAACAATCAAGAGATTGAAGTGTCCATAGAATGGAGTTAATTACAAAAAAATAAATAAATAAATAAAAACAATTATACGTTTAATGTGCAGTGGTTCTTGAAATTTTGTGATCAGTGAACATATGAGAAACCTTTTTCTTTTGTTTTGCAGCTCTTAAGGGTCAACTGTAGAAAAGAGGTCAAATGAATGGTATATCTGAACATAATTGGTGACCCCCCTAATCAGCTTGCGACACATCAGTGGCTCGGGATCCACACTTTGAGAGCCACTGTATATGCTTCTAGCACAACTACTCCGGTGTCACTCCCACACTGGAGTGAAAGCCTCTAACACCCACCCACACACCAGTATCAAAGCCTCTCAAACACTCCCACACCAGTGCCAAAGCCTCTCTAACACTTCTGCTTTTCGCTTCCATCTCGCATCTTTCTTTAACAAATTTCTTCGTCCGCGTTCACTGGCAAACTAGTCAGCAGCAGCATCACGTGGGAGGGCCCTTGGTGATCGCTTCACCTTGGGCTTGTATGTCCCACTCATACAATCACCAGACGTTGTATGTGGGGGGCACCATTGTATTGACACCCTGTCAGGGGAGTGGACAGGCATATTATTCCCCCCCCCCCCACGTTGTTTGTGTTTATAACTCTGGTACATTCATGATTGTGTCCTGCTTAATGTTTCCATTTATAAATACTTTACTCACAATTCCTTTTTTTTTACTTTGTGACAAGTTTCAAAATGAAAGACATTAATTAAAGAACTTTTTAAAAAATTGCAATAGTAAACAAGAGTAAATAAAATATATTATAGATTAGATCTGTGGGTATAATGTAAAGTTCATGGACAACATCATTTAAACTCTTTGAGAATTCATTTCAATGTAAAGGTCTGTGAGGAAGAATCAACTTAAAACTTATGAGAAAATAAAACAAATGGTGATGAACATGATTTATTGGATTGTCAAACTCAGTGAATCACTAAAATAGTTTGAAATATAACTGTTTGGATAGTTCCATATTGATTTACTTGTTCAGTTGTATAGCATGACGGAGAAATTCCTTTGATGATAGCAGGTGAGTTATCATTTACTTATATTACAATATATTTCATCTTTTTCTTGAATCGGAGAAACATTGCGGAATAGTTTAATATATGTTAGCAGGAAATATAACAACATATGATTTATTCATACAACATGATTTAAAAATGGCTACATACATTAAACATCTGTAGCATCTCATTTGTTACAAATATATTTATTTCAACAGACGTAAAACCAACAATCCAGAAGCAATACATTTAAAATTAGCCAACAAAGTTGTGGTTTTATAGTTTAAAAAAAAATAATAAAACTTCACAATTATTTCCCTTTGTTCATTTATCTTCTGGTATTTCACATTATAGTTTGAAAGATATCCTTAAAACAAAAATAAAAAAGAAACTTAACAAACTTTTTCTGTTACTTAAATCAAACAGTTTACTAAGAATCAAAATTTTAAACTATACTACACACAACATAAGTGTATGTTATAAACAAAGCTTTTTTATGGGGGGAAGGATTCGTCAGTAATGTTTACATTTTTTATTTCACTTGCTAAATGAAATGACCTAGATATTTTTTTTTTTTTAAAAAAGGGGAGAAAAAAAGAAAGGACGGACGGACACACCAAAAGTTAATTTTTTCTGAAACTTTCACGTTATTTCAACACCAGGGGAAATGTTGTTTTCATTTGGGCCGAGGTGTCATTTATTTATTGACATGTGACATCAACCAGACGTGGACTACTCTAGGGCCCCTGGCAATCTTTGCTAAACGAGCCCCGTTTAGCGCCAAAAGTCCTGTATGTTGCCCCCACCCCTACCCCTTCCCCGTATGGTTGCAGCCTGCATCAGTCGTCACGTACCTGATTAACAGTTTACTGCTGAAAGTGGCTCACTTTATCTATTTAGGGTGGGTAGACCTCAATTCGCGAGCCACTGGCGGCTCTGTCAAATGATGTTGTTTGAATGAGCATTAAATATTTGTGAACCCTGTAAGGGTGAGATGAAATCTCTTAGATCCTATGTGTGACTGTTTTTATGGTGCCCTTCTCTCATCCCCCACCATATCCGATTGTGCAATGGTCAAGGAGGCACCACGGGATATATAGCGGATATCGAACCAGAGACCCTCAGGCAGACAATCGAACAATTTACCAAACGACTACCCGTCTCCAGCATTGAATGTAGCAAAAAATGTTTCATAGTTTTTTTATACGAAGTGTAAACATACAACTTATTATAAATAATTTGTACTGGATGGTGGCCTTAAATACTAATATAGGTGGCCACCCATCAGTGGTCCACCATCAGTGGTCCACCATCAGTGGTCACCCATCAGTGGTCACCCATCAGTGGTCCACCATCAGTGGTCCACCATCAGTGGTCCGCCATCAGTGGTCCGCCATCAGTGGTCCACCATCAGTGGTCACCCGTCAGTGGTCCACCATCAGTGGTCCACCATCAGTGGTCCACCATCAGTGGTCCACCATCAGTGGTCACCCGTCAGTGGCCACCTATCAGTGGTCCGCCATCAGGCAGGAATTCTGGGGAATATGTAATCATTCCTTTGTATGCTATAAAAACAGATGAATTCAACTTAACGTTTTTGTTTTATAAGACAATGTTTGGTTCATAATGTAGGCCTATTTATTTAAACAAGAAGATGCTATATACCATTTCATACGAACTTTAAAATAACTTATCTGCACGCTCTCCACCTCTAGCCAATCAAAACATCAGTAAAAATTTGTTTTCCTAACCTTGGCTAGTATAAATATCTAAAGAGGAAAAACCTTTCCGTTTTATATCTTAAAGAAAGTCTGTAATTAACTGATGAAATATCCGCATTATGGACTTATGAACAGCGACTTCCACCAAGTCCGGGATGTAATTAATCGCTTGGACATGTCCGGTAGAGACCAGGGCTATTTCTCTAGAGTAATTAACTCTATAGCCTGGTATTGGAGCAAGGAGACAGAGAGAGAGAGAGAGAGGGAGGGGTGAGAGGGGAATAAAGCTTGTCCAAACATAAATCTTATGAAATCTGGTCTTACGTAACGGTCAGTATGATACCATATACTTATTAGAGTGGGGGGGGGAAGGTTGAGCTCCACAATCTTCTGGTCAACTTTGATTTAATTACATGACAGAACATAAGATGGGGTAAGGGAGGGGGGATATGTTATAATAAATCATGACTCAAGTCATTAGAGTTATTGGCCATAATGGTGAAGTCAGATGACCTGTCTCGTGTGACAGTGAATAAAGTGGACTCAACAAGATGGCAGCTGTTGGATAGTTTGGAATGTCCAGAGATAGAAAAAAAAAAGTCAGTGCATAGTCTTTTATTGGGTTGACTTGTCGCTGATGAATACCGTTGAAGTGATGATGCCTGGATATATTGGAATGATACCAACAACACATATTGTCGTGGCTCCCTGAAAAGAATGTGTCAGTGATAGTGTCACTTCAAGTCAGATGACAATGTCACTGAATGTTTTTAAGTGTCGGTGAATATTAGAGGGACATTGTAAACAAAATGTCAAAGTGACACAGCCAGTAAATGTTGGAGTGACACTGCCACTAAATGTTGTATTGGCACTGACAGTAAATGCTGTATTGACACTGCCACTAAATGTTGCATTGGCACTGACGGTAAATGCTGTATTGACACTGTCAGTAAATGCTGTATTGACACTGTCAGTAAATTCTGTATTGACACTGTCAGTAAATGCTGTATTGACAATGCCACTAAATGCTGTATTGACACTGTCAGTAAATTCTGTATTGACACTATCAGTAAATTCTGTATTGACACTATCAGTAAATTCTGTATTGACACTGCCACTAAATTCTGTATTGACACTGACAGTAAATTCTGTATTGGTACTCCAGTAAATTTTTATTGGCATTGCTAGTAAAGGCTGTATTGACACTGCCAATTAATGCTGTATTGACACTGCCACTTAATGCTGTATTGACACTGCCACTTAATGCTGTATTGACAATGCTACTAAATGTTGTATTGATAATGCCACTTAATGCTGTATTGACACTGCCTGTAAATGGTGTATTGACAATGCCACTAAATGCTGTATTGACAATGCCACTAAATGCTGTATTGACACTGTCATTAGTGTACGTGTTGCTGTATATGGATACTATTGTTACTCTTTCAATGAATTGTAATTTGACACTGTCATAAATCACGCAGCTGGGTGTTCATTTCAATTATACATGTGTAGCAAACTCTCAGCTATTCGGTTCATGATAATCCAGCTTCCAACTATTTGGTTCAGTTAACAAAATATTTATTTTCAATAAAATGAATGATTATAGTAAACTATACATTTTTAAAAATTATATATTGTGATTTAGAACTAAAATGTTGGTTTTTTTAATATATTATGTATGTAAGGGAGATAATTATTATTTTGGTCGCCACGGCCTATCCAGCATTGACAATATCTCTATCACAGATTAGTTTCTGTTATCGTGATTACTATACGCAACATTAGGCTGGATGGTCGAAATTCTATTCTATCTCAGTAATAAAATACTATTATGTTGTTTTATTTAAAAACTGATTTTATCTAAAAATATATATAAATAATAGCGGTGTGGGTTCTGTGTTACATCGAAAGTAAAGAATTAATACAACAGTATTCCAGTTTAAAATACAATCATGAAAAAATCGAAACCAAAAATAACCTAGCCTACTAATCAAACCTAAGAGAATATAACTCTATGCAAAGTTTTGCAGGGTACAGCTAGTAGAATAATAAAGTAAATTAACAAATTGTTTTCCAGGGTGAGTTAGACTCCGAATGACATTATTATGAGTTATTTTGGTAGATCGGATGTGAGCAGTCTACTTCATCTGGTTGTGACATTTTAAATATGAGAGTAGCCTATATTTTACAAGCTTTAGTTTGGTAGACGATCGCCCTGCTGACATGAATTATTGACAGATCTTTAAACTAATACACCTTTTGTGGAAAGGTTGCATATTTTAAGATATTCGGCCGCGCTAATGGATAACGTTGGCTCATTCTTAATACGTGAAAGATAAATAGCTTCTGGCTCAACTACATTAAAAGACCTCGAGTGATATCAGCATCGTATTGAATTGACAGCTTATCTGCAAATAATGGTTCAGGCACTTCAAGGTGACAGCTCATCTGCAAATAATGGTTTAGGCACTTCCAGATGACAGCTCATCTGCAATAATGGTTTAGGCACTTCCAGGTGACAGCTCATCTGCAGATAATGGTTCAGGCACTTCCAGGTGACAGCTCCTCTGCAGATAATGTTTAGGCACTTCCAGGGGGGAAGTCAGTCTTCTTTCAAGTGCTCTCTGACACGATGAAACTTAACTGTGAGCCTACTATAAAACTCATTTAACCAGAAATAAAACCACTAGCGGCCTTAGTTGGCGACCAATTCTATAATGTGTTATTTCTATGCAGTAAAAAGGCAGCACAAAAACAACGTGTTTTAATTTGACCCCACAAAATGTTTCTCCAACAGTTCCGGAGTTGTGTTTACAAACTACGCCATAACACACACAGTACCTACACTAGGGTGATAACAAAAAAAATATTTTTATGAAACCACTTGCAATCGAGGAACTTTTATGTGTAATTTAAGAATATCAATTGCATTTTTGATTTTTTTAAAAAAAGTTCCCCCTCCTCCCCCTTTTTCGGAAGAAAAAAGTGGAAAAATATTTCTTTTTTCAAAAAAAAGGACATTATTTTTTTTAGCTTAACTCAAAAGAGTAATAATAATAACTAATCAACTTTTATTAACAAATAAGATACAGATCAGTTAGTAATATGTACAGAATGTACAAGAAATGTTTAAAACATATTTTTTCCTATGAACTTCAGATTCAAAAATTGAAATTTTCTCGATTTTGCATGAAGTTCCTCCATCAGTTTCACAGCACATTCAGCAATTTGGTTAGATCTGGGAATGTCAATTAATGACTTTTCGACTGACCAATGGGTCTTTAAACACTTAATTGCCTTCTTGCATTTTATCCTGATGAGTGAGGTAAACAGTTCATTGAAGGACGCTTCATTATAGTGTTGAGAATGGAACCAAGCATTTGCCCATTCGTAGCAGATGAAGTTGCAGGCAGGAGTGAGGATGTTGCGCCACTCTGGTATCAGAAAAAATGATATAACAGTATATATCGCACGTGAGTTCCATCTTGCCTGGTGTAAATTTGGTAGTTTCTTCCAGTTGATGCGAGGCCAACGTGAAGTTGTTTTGTAATGACGATATGCCTGACATAATTCATATAAGAACTTGAAATCATCTCGCCATCCAGGGTTCTCGTCTGTGCTAACGTCATCTGTCGCAACGAGGCGGTAATCAGCCTGAAGAGTGACATAGTTTAGTTGAGTTTTGGTTTGCTCGTTGGCTCTTGGATAAAAAAATTCATGACATGTTTCAAAAGGAGGTCGAGTACATGGTGCTGACACCCAATATATTGTGGCTTCTGAAAGCCCTTGCTCAAGACATCATCCTGTATGAGCTTTACAATCCCATGCAAACGACCAGTATTTACTGCGGTCGTGTCGCATATTATCATGCCAATATTTTTCCAAGCATCATATTCATCAAGTAGCTGATGTAGTTCCTTGTGGATGGCCGCGGCAGAACCACTCTCACATTTAATAATACCAAGTTTGATTTCGGTTGTCATATTTTTCAGCAGAACTACTTGATACTCTTCCCCTTGAACTCTTTTACCATCAAACTGGAGACAATAGAGTTCTTTGCTTTGAAGTTTTTGAACAATTTTGGTTTTCATTTTACGTCCTACAGAGATTACTCGTTTCCAGACACCCGCCTGACTTGGAACTGGCACATCGTGACCCTGTTCAGCAATGGTTGCAAGAACATCATATGCTTTATGTGTAGAAATGTTGTTTTGCAGTACTAGCAAACCCGCTGTTGTAGTGCTTGCTCTTTGGTATTTCGGTTTGCATTCAGGAGAAGATGACGTGGAAGAATAGGTTGGCAAGTCGGGTGAAGAAGCAGAGGTTTCAGAATCCGAAGATTCTGAGACAGTTGTATGTGTTTGTATAGGTTGCGATTGAGAAGAGCTGGCTTGTGATTGGGTTTTTGATAGTCGGATTCGTTTTCTTGGGTGGATTGATTCCAAAGGGGCTTGTTTGACCATTGAATAACCAATCTTTCCTCCACTCTTAACTTGCCTCTGGTAGAGTTCTTTATCCTCCGTGCTTTTCCATTCTCCATTAACGTTGGAGACATCAAATAACTGAGAAAGTGTTGTAGTAAATTTATCAGACGGATTCTTTTTGTTTTTTTGTCATATAAATCAATCAGGCAATTGAGTTTCTTTCTGATGAGTGCGCTGGATAATAGTGGAAAGTCTAGAATTTCCTCCAAAGCAATTCTATATCCGTAACCATAATTTTGATTCGATCCAGTCGCCGTTTCTGGCTATTGAACAGAAAAGTGAAGTTTCCAAGAATTTGACGGTTTGTAGGCATCCGTGTGAGATTGTTTAGCCTATCTGTCTATCTGTCTAACAATATGTCTTTCTATCTATCCATGTCTATCTACTTTCACTATCCTGACAGTAAGACTTGCAATCTTGCACTGAAAACGAGATAGTTTATCCAAAATATTCAAAAATATTCCACAATGTTCTAAAATATTCCAGAATATATATTATATATTTGCACCTGAAACAGAAAATAAAAGAAGTTATAACAATAATGAAATAGTTATATATTGTGAACTCACCCCAAGCTGGGGCGAGTTCAAACTGCGCGATATGTGAACGAAAAATTAAAAATAGGGGGAACTTTTTTCAATTTAAAAAAAAATTAATGTTGCTACCTGTAATCGATATGAGCTGGACACCTCGAATGTGAGGGTTTCAGTTTAGATATGAAAATATGACAGAATAGTTTGCTCTTTCTATTTCCCTCCACACCTCAAAATTGAACCACCAAACCAAATCAGTTCCACATTGTCATTTCCATATTTTTCTCTTTTATTTGTATGCTTCGCAAGCTTAGTGTCGGTTCCGACGGCTAATGCGTGGCTGAATGGCTGACGAAACTGTGTCTGTAGGGTTTTTTGTCTTGACACGGTCACTTCCCACCGTTCGTTCCCACCAACTTGTGTGTCAACACGTTCACATTTCATTCATATTACTTCTTATTAACACCCTTGTTCCGGAACTTCTTTTAAAGTGAACTAACAAATGTGGTCCACGATTTAAATAGTTTGCCCACCCCCAGCACTAGCCTGTATAAATCGTGCTTCAAAACAACTTAAGAAACGATCAACTTGTGAAATCGATGCTGAGTACATTCAGCCAGATTGCTGACCGAGGGTGGGTGTGGGGGTTAGGGGGGGGGTAGGGTGTAGAGGAGCGACTAAAGGAAGTGACTAGACACTCGGGATTAGATCGAATTATATAGGTCAGTTTTCTTCTTGATAAGATTTGTCTCTAAAATAAAATAAATAGATGTAAAACTAGTTAGCGTACAGTTAGTATAAGTACATGACTGAAGTACGTGAAGTACATTAGTGTAAGAGACAGAAACATTCAACTAACAACAAACAACAACAACACATGTATAGAAACTGCGAGTATTTAGATGGCATAGTAGCTTTACGGACAGAGATGGGTCTATATCCTACACAGATAGATCTACGTCATAGCAGATAGGTCTATGTCATATACAGATAGTTCCACGTCATACACAGATAAGTCTACTTCATACACAGATCTACGTCATAGGTATATAGATCTACGCCCTTTACAGATAGGTCTACGTCATACACAGATAGTTCTACGTCATACACAGATAGGTCCACGTCATACACAGATAGGTCTATGTCCTACACAAATACATCTAGATCTACATCTATTCTTATTTATATATATATACATATATATATATATATATATATATATATATATATATATATATATATGTATATATATAAGAGTTTCGTCCGCTATAATAGAGGTGGCGAACCTATGGCACGCGTGTCACTGTCGGCACGCAGAGCCTTATCAGTCGGCTCTCGAAAAGAATATCACTTCCGATATGCACAGAGAGCATTGTTTACTTCTAGTGTGGCTACGATAGGCACAGAGAGCGTTGTTTGCTTCTAGTGTGGCTACGATAGGCACAGAGAGCATTGTTTGCTTCTAGTGTGGCTACGATAGGCACAGAGAGCATTGTTTGCTTCTAGTGTGGCTACGATAGGCACAGAGAGCATTGTTTACTTCTAGTGTGGCTACGATATGCACAGAGAGCATTGTTTACTTCTAGTGTGGCTACGATATGCACAGAGAGCATTGTTTACTTCTAGTGTGGCTACGATATGCACAGAGAGCATTGTTTACTTCTAGTGTGGCTACGATATGCACATAGAGCATTGTTTACTTCTAGTGTGGCTACGATATGCACATAGAGAATTGTTTACTTCTAGTGTGGCTACGATATCAGGAGCGAATGTTGGTAGGAGGAGTTTGTTGTCAAACTAAAGGCTTGTCATGAAATGACACAATATAATTTACGGCTGATGAAACAGAAAGAACTTTTTACATTAATATCTACTATCAGCAGCGTAATGAGAAGGTAACCCGCATTGGGGAATAGTTTATTATTCCGCCTGCAAGGGGCGCCATCTACCGTACTGTATTATTAGGCACGTGATTGGTGCGTCACAATATGTGTCCTCCATAGACCCCATTAAAGCAAGCTACACCACATAGTCCATAATTTCACTTTCTCGGCAAATATGTATGAATCATCGAGTGTTTCAAATGTATGAATCATCGAGTGTTTCAAATGTATGAATCATCGAGTGTTTCAAATGTATGAATCATCGAGTGTTTCAAATGTATGAATCTTCGAGTGTTTCAGATGTATAAATCATCGAGTGTTTCAAATGTATGAATCATCAAGTGTTTCAAATGTATGAATCATCGAGTGTTTCAGATGTATGAATCATCAAGCGTTTCAAATGTATGAATCATCGAGTGTTTCAAATGTAGGAATCATCGAGTGTTTCAAATGTATGAGTCTTCGAGTGTTTCAGATGTAGGAATCATCGAGTGTTTCAAATGTATGAATCATCGAGTGTTTCAAATGTATGAGTCTTCGAGTGTTTCAGATGTATAAATCATCGAGTGTTTCAAATGTATGAATCATCGAGTGTTTCAAATGTATGAATCATCGAGTGTTTCAAATGTATGAATCATCGAGTGTTTCAAATGTATGAATCATCAAGTGTTTCAAATGTATGAATCATCGAGTGTTTCAGATGTATGAATCATCAAGCGTTTCAAATGTATGAATCATCGAGTGTTTCAAATGTAGGAATCATCGAGTGTTTCAAATGTATGAGTCTTCGAGTGTTTCAGATGTAGGAATCATCGAGTGTTTCAAATGTAGGAATCATCGAGTGTTTCAAATGTATGAATCTTCGAGTGTTTCAGATGCATAAATCATCGAGTGTTTCAAATGTATGAATCATCGAGTGTTTCAAATGTATGAATCATCGAGTGTTTCAAATGTATGAATCATCGAGTGTTTCAAATATATGAATCATCAAGTGTTTCAAATGTATGAATCATCGAGTCTTTCAAATGTATGAGTTATCGAGTGTTTCAAACGTTTCTTATTTAGATTCAAAATAAAAGTATTTCACTCGAAAGGATCTTAAAAAAAATGTTAGTTTATTGTGTTTTAAATGACATCATCACGCCAGAACAGTTTTATCACCACTTGGGGAGTTCATCACATAAATGTGCTCTAACATCTGAGTCTAATAAATACCCCATACATTACTGATTAGCTGTCTGTCTCTGACCAATGAGTGACTGTTAGTGTTAACTTAATTTCTCTCTGTCTCTCTCTCTTTTTCTCACTCTCTCTCCCTCTTTTCTCTCTTTATTCCTATAACTTCTTAACATGTTCATGTATATATTTTTTTAATAACTGACAGGCAAATACATAAATAGATAGACAGACAGACATGCATACATACAGACAGACAAACAGACATATATATCTATACATGTTCATCAGACACGAGACCTATTTCTGCTGTGGTGTGACCACCATGCTATGCGTAGTGTATGACGTTCCTGCTGAATACTACTGTCACGTGAGACCGACGAACCAATCAAACAGTCAAATGAAAGATTGGCGCATGGCGTGTACAAAATGTCTGCCTGAAGTTACCAAAATACACAGAGACTGTAAAAATGAGTGATTCTCTAACGTTTACGATTCACAGCCCCACTAAGTAAACTTTTAGTTTTTTCGAGAGCTACCAATTAGTAAGAAAATAAAAGGATAAAAATTAAGAAGTTTTTTTAGAGCATTTTCGAAAAAAAATGCTCTATTGTCCCCGTTTTGTCTGTCTGTCTGTCCGTCATCACCCTAGATCTCAACAACTATAAGTCCTAGACCCATGATGTATATATCATTTTGTAGGTCTCGTCCTGCCATGTATGCAGCAACAGTTCATTTCGATCTGACCTCTGAGGGCCGTAAAAAGGGCCTTATAAAGTACCGTTTTTTACTATATAAGCTATATTAACAAAGGAGCGCCCTAGATCTTAGCAACCATAAGTCCTAGACCCATGATGTATATATCATTTTGTAGGTCTTGGCCTGCCATGTGTACATCAAAAGTTCATTTTGCGATAGGAACTCTGAGGGCCGGGCTTCAGGGCTCCTAAGTGGCTTATATATTATATATATGGCCCCATTCTACACCTTGTACGTTCAATAACCCATTCATTTGGTGCGGAATACTGCAGCACGTAGTTTCACCAAGATTTATTAAGAAACTCATCAAATGAAATAGTAAGCTTCTGTTCTGAGTTTAATTGAAAGTATCAGAGCTATGCAACAATTGACGGAGTTTTCTGACGATTAAATGACTACAATTTCGAATGTTTTCAATTATGAGTCCTATTTCAGTAACCACAAACCACTTGTAGTTAGATTTAAGAGAAAATAATCTTTTTTCAAATATAAAGAAACGTCTTTATAATATTTTTTTTACAGATATTGCATTACACAATTGAATTTATAAACATTTCCAAAATTTACAAATATTTACTGAAAGCTAACAAACGTACTGATACATAACACGAAAATGCGCTAACACGTCCTGTGTCCAGAATGGAACAGGCTTAATTGCTTGTTTTTTAAATTGGGTGTTTTCTCGATTGAGTGATTATTGAAAAACAAATTACGACCCACTTCAAATCAGCTTAAGATTCACACTTTGAGAATCACTGCTGTAAACAATACAAGATTTCTGGGTTTCAAACTTAGCTTCTTAATCAGAACACATTACAAGTACAACATTACTCAGAACACATTACAAGTACAACATTTCTCAGAACACATTACAAGTACAACATTTCTCAGAACACATTACAAGCAATATTCCCTCTAAGGTGTGGTAAGAAGTGAGCAAAAAATTTTGTCTCTGAGCGACATTTTGTTTGAGGCCAAAATTTGTGAGCGATTTAAGCGATGTCGTCCGTCGGAGTGAGCGATCGTACGTGTAGTATGAGCGACGCTCTGAATTCGTGTGAGCGATCGCTCACGCGCTCAGCTTAGAGGGAACATTGATTACAAGTACAACATTTCTCAGAACACATTACAAGTACAACAGTACTCAGAACACTTTACAAGTACAACATTTCTCAGAACACATTACAAGTACAACGTTATAGAACACATTACAAGTACAACAGTACTCAGAACACATTACAAGTACAACAGATCTTATTTACCATTGTTAAGGATTTGAGTTGTTTCATTCTTTTGCTGTACACAATAGTTCTTTGTGTAGTAATTGTGGGCAGTAGACTATGACATAATCTTGTTACTGGGGTAAATGTCTTAAAACAGACAAAGTAAACTAAGACCCGCCGAGTATAGACAGATAGACTGATAGATCAGGACTGCACCCTGCTCTCCCTTTCATTTGTTCCCACTTAAGATGACTGCATCTCATTTTTTTAGTATTTGATATAAACAAACACACATTGGAAATTGGTACGACACTTCTATTAAATGTACAAATCTTCTCGGTTGTAAAATTTTGACCCTTCAGACCTAGTGAGGTCTAGTGCAAAGTGTATTGCATTATGTTAGTTTGGGGAATACATTATGTTAGTGTGGGGAACACATTATGTTAGTTTGGGGAATACATTATGTTAGTTTGGGCAAAACATTATGTTAGTTTGGGCAATACATTATGTTAGTTTGGGCAATACATTATGTTAGTTTTGGCAATACGTTATGTTAGTTTGGGGAATACATTATGTTACTTTGGGCAATGCATTATGTTAGTTTGGTCAATACATTATGTTAGTTTGGGCAAACTTACAATCATTTGACCTTTTTTGAAACATCCTTCACACCTAGAAGCTAATTGAAATAATCATATTTAAAAAAACAAAAACAATAACAAACAACACAAAATTAAAATCAACTCAGCAAAAACATAAACGACCAGAGTGAAAGTTTTTTATTTATTCAACCCCAGCCATGTAAAAACACAGGATAAACTAAGCAGACGGTTACAATCTGGCATGTTTATTTTTGAGAGACCCTAAGGCCATGTGATTCCCGAAAAGACACAATATTTTATTACAAGGCGTAAAGTTCTCATCAATAAATAAAAAAAGACGCAGGTTTTGCATAAACATTATTTTTAAACTAAGTTCGTCTGCGTGTTGATATAATGTATAAATAAAAACTGACATCATGTTTTGGTTCGGATGAGAGTTATTTATTTTGTTTACCACTTGAAGTACTTGTAGTGATAATAAAAACAAGTAACCAGGGATAATAAACAATGTCCGCCATCCGTCTCGGTGTCTACAAGTGGTTGCATTAAAATAACGTTATGGCTCTGAAGCTTTTATTTAAATCGTATTAGAGACACGCGCAATGTAACAGACGACATAAAAACCAACCAAGACTTAAAGCTCTTGATCTTGGGGGCCCTAGGTAGAGACTTCACCAATGGGGGCTCTAGATAGAGACTTCACCAATGGGGGCCCTAAATAGTGACTTCACCAATATGGACCCTAGGTAGAGACTTCACCATTGTGGGCCTCAGATAGAGACTTCACCATTGGGGCCCCAGGTAGAGACTTCACCAATGGGGGCCCTTTTAGAGACTTCAACAATGTGGGCCCTAGGTAGAGACTTCACCAATGGGGGCCCCAGGTAGAGACTTCACCGATGAGGGCCCCAGGTAGATTAATGATTAAGGGGCTCTAAGCAAAAATACATTTCGGAGCCCTCTTAGCATTAGATCTAATATGACCTATACTTTAAGGGGGCCCCAGGTAGAGACTTCACCAATGGGGGCCCTTTTAGAGACTTCAACAATGTGGGCCCTAGGTAGAGACTTCACCAATGGGGGCCCCAGGTAGAGACTTCACCGATGGGGGCCCCAGGTAGATTAATGATTAAGGGGCTCTAAGCAAAAATACATTTCGGAGCCCTCTTAGCATTAGATCTAATATGACCTATACTTTACTGCACGTGCAGTACGGCCCCCCTGTTATGTACACCTATTAGAATTGTTCAGTCTAGACCTGTACACACAACATTCTTCACATTTGTTTGTAGGTTCACTTTCTCTTCGCTTACAAATCCTGTAGCTCTTTTTTTTTTCAGCGTTTCTTGTTAAGCTGAAAGTCTTAAGTCAAATAAACACAAAGGTGTAGACAAATTATAAATGTGTATTATAAATCATACATCCTCTATATATTGATGTTCTGGACAAAATAATGTTTCATGATTAATATGTCGCTACACACCGGTGGGTTGCGAACAAATTAGTTTTGAGTCGTTAAAAGTAAAACTCATTTCGTCTTGTAACCACAGTTTTCTATCCGTACACAGAGCCCATTGACTAAACATACTCAATTATCATCAGTCAATCAAAGACAGAGGCGTAGCGAGAGGTTGGCAAGGGGCCATCATGTCCTGAGCACTCCCCACAAAGGGGCGCCAAATTGTATATTTACATATAATATTATATGGTTTTCAAATGAAGGGGGGGGGGCGCTAAAAAGGTATTGTGCCCCGGGCGCGAGTTAAGGTCGCGACGCCACTGATCAGTGAAATAAATCTATTTCAGTTTTTTTTTTTATCATTTAAGTTTTACTGTAAAGGCGGTCCTGTAAAGAGTGGGCCGAGGACATGCAAGTTTGAGAGCCTATGTTTTAGACAAAATGATGTTCATGACAAAAATGATGTTCATGACAAAAATGATGTTCAAGACAAAAATGATGTTCATGACAAAAATGATGTTCAAGACAAAAATGATGCTCAAGACAAAAATGATGTTCATGACAAAAATGATATTCATGACAAAAATGATGTTCATGACAAAAATGATGTTCAAGACAAAAATGATGTTCATGACAAAAATGATGTTCATGACAAAAATGATGTCTTAGACAAAAATTAATGCTCAAGACAAGATGATGTTAGCTTTACTTCCGGTCTTCTAAGTTGAGATACAGATTACGTTTCTAATGTCAGAATTGAAAAATTATGTAAAGAAATTTTTTTTTGGTACAATCCATCCTTTTAAAAATATCTGCCAAGAAGAGAATTGTGCAAAAACCCACTAAATAGAATTGTATAAAACTCACCAGGCAGTGTAAAGCGTGTCAAGTTGCGAATTATTCTGAAAACGTTGGGACATGTCAAAGAGAGAAAAAAAAATGTCTTTTGTTTTAGCAAGACGAGTCTATAAGAACCAGCTTGATACTAATGTGGAGAAACGAATGGCTATAATTACTGTCCAACACACCTGTGGTCATTAGATAGAAAAATAAAAAGATGAAAAGGAATTACAAAAAAGAAATGTACGGTTTGTGTGTAAGAAAGGAGAAATGTGGTTGTAAGTGCGCTGGTGGAGATAAAAGACAGAATATAAGTGCAAGGATGATTCATCTATCTGCGCTAAGGCATAGATGATTCATCTATCTGCGCTAAGGCATAGATGATTCATCTATCTGCGCTAAGGCATAGATGACTCATCTAACTGTGCTAATACATAGATGATTCATCTAACTGTGCTAATACATAGATGACTCATCTATCTGTGCTAATACATAGATGATTCATCTAACTGTACTAATGCATAGATGACTCATCTAACTGTGCTAATACATAGATGATTCATCTAACTGTACTAATACATAGATGATTCATCTAACTGTACTAATGCATAGATGACTCATCTAACTGTGCTAATACATAGATGATTCATCTAACTGTGCTGATACATAGATGATTCATCTAACTGTACTAATACATAGATGATTCATCTAACTGTACTAATGCATAGATGATTCATCTATCTGCGCTAAGGCATAAATGTTAATCTAAAAGTGCTAAGGCATAGATGTCTCATCTAACTGTGCTAATACACAGATGATTCATCTATCTGCGCTAAGGCATAGATGATTCATTTAACTGTGCTAAGGCATAGATGATTCATCTAACTGTGCTAATACACAGATGATTCATCTATCTGCGCTAAGGCATAAATGTTCATCTGACTGTGCTAAAGCGATGGTGATGTCCCTTTTAGTGCAGCGATGATTCGAGTATCTATGATTATTTGGGTAATATCAGTGTAGTTGCGTGAGTGCGATGATATTTCATCTTTCAGCGGGCCACAGTGGCGTAACTAGGTGGGGCCAGTCAACCCAGGGCGGTACATATTTTGCCACCTCCATGTGACGATGGAATTATGGTTTGCATAGATTTCCTAACCACTGATGTATAACTGTACGACTGATGGTTGGACCCTCTCTTACCTCACTAAAAATCTCAATCAACCATCTATTAAATTGACCGTTAACAAATTTTGTCCATTGTTTGACCAGGAACACTGCAGTGGGTGTGTTTCCTCATTCCTTTCTTTGTCGTGTGGTTATCAGTAGGTCCACTACATTTTGGACTGGCTACAACGTTGTCCATCCATTTCTTTCCAGCACGGCCTCTTCTATGTCCGCCTGGTCGGGCAGTTTTATGGTTTGAACTCACCAAAATGTGGACATTTTCATTTTCTACAAACAGAGCCGTTGCCAGCTATTGATGCGTCCCTTGCGAGTTTATCTATTGGTCCCTCTCCTCCAAATATGAAAAGTGAAAAAAAAAACATTTAACAGCGCTCTTTTGGCGCCCCTTACAAGTTCGGCGCCCTATGCGACCAGGCAACCCGCAGTACTGTGTACAATTCACCAAGACAACAGAACACGTGACCCATTATAGGAATAATTTATCTGTTACTTAGCGCAATGTCTAGCTACCTTTACTTTCCCCAAACATAGCTGAGGGAACTGAAAGACTTTCACACACAAAAAATGAAAATCTCCCTCACACTAAAAACAATCGAGAGTATAACACCGTGTGACACCCAACCCGAGATATACCTCCTTACTAGAAGATATTTGGATAAATTGAATATGTCCTAACATAAGTGATAACTAGATTATCTCTCGCCATTGGCTATAAGATTTTTGAATTAAATTATCCGTGACAGTAGCCATTTTCTAGAAATATCATCCGAAATGTCTCTATATCCACAAGTCACATTTCCAAACATATTGTAGAGGCCGAAATTGATTTTACTTTCTGTCTAAGGCTATGCTTTACCATTTTTGTATTGTCTTTATATATATATATATATATATATATATATATATATATATATATATAACAACACACACACACACACACATGCAAAAGTAACTTAATAGATATAATGCATCCATTTCTTGATTTAACTGGTCATAGATTTGGCACGTCCAGACAGTCGAATGCACAAGGCTGTGTGCCCGATAACTTGTGACAAATGTCCCTACTATCGGCTCGTGAATTGCGTCACAAGGCGGCCAGCTATGATCGATGAGATCGACGCGCTTCTGTCGTCACTCTCGCTCTGTCATGGCTGCTAAGGCAGATTGTACAGAAGACGATAATTGTGAGGGGGGACGGGTGGTCCTGGGGTGAAGCGCTCGACTGTCGATCTGAGGACCCCCGGGGTTGATATCCGGTGAGGACCAATTTCAGGACATGGTGAAAGTCCCTGCTATATCTCCCGTGGCGCCTCCATGGCCATTGCACTATCGGCTCTGGTGGTGATGAAAGAAGGGCGCCATGACCATTGCACTATCGGCTCTGGTGGTGATGAAAGAATGGCGCCATGGCCATTGTACTATCGACTCCTCTGGTGGTGATGAAAGAAGGGCACCATGGCCATTGCACTATCGACTCTGGTGGTGACTCTGTTATTGGTTTATATAATATAAGAGATTTCACCCTATTCTTACGGGGGGGGGGGCTCATAAACAATATGATTGTCACTGAAGGGGTATACACAGAAATATGAGACAAAATATGTGACATAAGAAAATACATGCAACAAAAAAGTTTCATCAAGTTTAAAACGTTCATCAATACAGCAGTTCTGAGGATGTAGCTGCGGACGGTACATTTCTCTAGGACCCAGAAGGGGGACCCATATTGAACCACGTCGTCCAGTTATGTTTTACTTGTGCATTCACATTTAGAAGAAAAGTTTAATTAGTTACCTAAGGCTCGCGCGCGTTACTTTCAGTATGTCTATGAATTCCTCTTGGCGACTCCGTTAATATAGAGACCACGTGAGCCAGTTAATAAAGAGACTACGTGACCAGTTAATAAAGAGACCACGTGAGCCATTTAATAAAGAGACCACGTGAGCCCGTCAATAAAGAGACCACGTGAGCCAGTTAATAAAGAGACCACGTGAGCCCGTCAATAAAGAGACCACGTGAGCCAGTTAATAAAGAGACCGCGCCAGAAGAGGAAATGTAGCTATTCACTTTTTTTCTATGCTTTTAGTGGAACAAACACAAACAAATAATGTTGTTAAAGAAAAATGTCTTAATGCATTTTACAACTGAAATGAATTCATCCAACGTGGTTTAGTTGATACTACGCAACTGTCCAATCAGCGGTTAGGGATTTGCTAAACGGAATTAGGAGATCAACGCCACATCTTTAGACATCACGTGACAATTTTTTCTTACTCTAATAACGTGACCAGAGGAACCATTTAAAAATGTATTATTATAGTATAAAATACAAAAACCAAGTCATGTTGTCTTGAGGAAATAAAAAAAACGGATGGTCTTGTGGTAAAGCGCTCGACTGTCGACTCGAGGGTCCCGGGCTCGATCTCCGGTGAGGACCAGTGAATATTTTATGTCAAGGCTAAAGGATGTTTTTGTATGAACTGGTTTATAATGAGAAACTCAATTCATGTCCATGGTTCATATAATTTATTAACAACACCATAAAATATGAATAGAATAAATCCAATATAATTCACAATGACTGTTCTCCTCAACTCAATGAATAATTACTTATTGACAATAAACTCAACTGATTAACTAAAACTTCTGAACTGTACTCGAATTCTATCTCTCTCTCTGTACTCAACTGAACTGAACTTCTGAACTCAACTGACTTGACTGACTGACTTCTCAACTAAACATCGTCTTTATATAATTTACTTGCATCCAACTCGAACATTCCACATCGCTCTCTCTCACTCATTTAGACAATACAATTTACAATAAACATCATATTTATTTTCTCTAACTATCTAGAATCTTGACCCCGTGACCTCATGTTGACCTGGTTGGCCAAGCTCCAAACATACACACACACCTATGTGCGTATTATGCACAACCATACCATGACATCTCCCTTATGTCTCCCGTGGTGCCTCCATGGCTATTGCCATACACATCATGAGGAAATCATTGTTATCTAGTGGGGATTTAACGGGTGGGAGGGAGGGGAGGAGGGGGACATACAAAATCCAAGCCATATTATCTTCAGGCAATACCTACGATAAAAATAAAAGAGCAACGTGTCTTGTGTCAGGAAAAAAAAAAAACAACAGAATTTACGTTTTATATCGTGTTTCATATTTTGCATAAGAGAATAATTGTTGTTATCCGTGATAGTCTTTTAAATTGAACTTGATGGATTCATGATTATCTAATAATTACCCTAAACATTCGTTATTAACATAATTATCAGTTTCTGAGATCTCGAGGTGTTTATTTCTTTCTCCTAATGCAAGGTGAAAATGTTCTTTGATGTTTAAATCTGTATTCAAGGCCCGATCATAGGAAGTCATTGCTCGACTGGGATCATTGGATGGCGCTCCAGGTTACATACGTCACTTCCTGTTCTAAGACTATCACACTAAACTACATTAGCTCGCGGTCTGTCTTCTGCTGGGGGCCAACTTTTGACAAATCATTGCAACCGTCCAATGCTACATATAGTATGACACATTGTATGTGTCCCTAATAATTTTTCCAGGGGGGGGGGGCAAAAACTTTCCGGTGGGGGGCAAATAACAGTTTCTTAATTAAATAAACCCACTTAAAATCAGTGAGCGAACCACAAGACGTGATCCCCACAGTGTGAGACACTGACTGGAATAGTTCTGGTGTTATAAATGTGAACGTAATGTTTAACACAGTAATAACACAGCGTGTTATTTCGTTACTGAACATTGTGTCACAATGCCTACAGCTACAATACTTGATTACTTTATTTTATGCGTCTTTTAGACCAAATTTTGTCTTTTCTCTAAACTCCAAAATTAATGTGAATTCTGAAATTTGTTTCTCTTGGATTATTTTCAGCTTTATTTATTTTTTTCAAAAACGCTTTTATCACATTTTTAGTTTTAAGGAAAATTCCTTTTTCTGAAGCTTTGAATTTAACTTTTTTTTTTTAAACTTTAAATAATGTTTAATTGTATAACTTTACATTATTGAATGTCTTATTTGTTTTTAATATGTAGTTATATGTCATTGTTTCTCTTTGCTCGATAATAAACATTATTTTTATTCACATTGTTCTATTTATTTGTTGCTGAACATTTTTGCACATTAGCTACCATAGAGCAGCAAAGTTAATCGGTCATCTTTTTTATTTTTTTCAATACAATACAATTTTTGTTTTCTTTACTTTCTGCATCAGTTAAAAGGATTTTCAACCTTCAACTTCTCTGTGGTAGAAACCTGACCACCGTTTACAGTCGCTATTGGCAACCGGTGGCGTACAGAGACAGTTAGACATTATTGGTTTCCCCACATTAATGATACGTATTTATTAATATTAAAAACGTTGCTTGAAAACATGCAAACGAATTCACGCGCAGAAGTGAAAATGATTATATTATTGAGCTTAAGATGTTGTTAGTAATTTTTTTTTAATTTAAAGATAAAAAATCATAATCACACACACACACACACAAGTGGTAGGACTACACGGGCAATAAAGAAGGTAACGTTAGTGGTTCATGAGGTCCAAAAGGTTGCCGACCGCTGATCGTTATTGACGTTCAACAAATACAGTGATCCTTCGGAATCCGGAAACACCAAAATGTTGGAACACGATCGACTGGGGGATTCACCCAACTTACTGTAACGGATTAGGTTCAGTTAGGGAGGTATCACCGCTGTTAAAATGACGTCATTAGTTTTTGATTAGATCAGCCGCCATTACAGAAGAATCACGCGATGGTGATGACAAAAATCTAACTCTGACCTCCCTTAACACAGACCCTCTCTAACACTGACCTCAAGTTTCTTGGAAAAGGAAATGAGTTTTAGATCAATCAGATTGAAGCGGATACACAAGCCATCAAGATTTCCATTCTTCTAAACAAGTTGTGAATTTTAACAGATAGTTTTTATACACTGATATATATATATATATATATATATATATATATATATATATATATATATATATATATATATATAAGAAAATGCATTCAAGAATGAAATGATTGATGCCTGTCGTCTCTGTCTGGGTTAAAATATTTCTCATCCGGGTTTTTTTTCGTCATTATCGTTTACTTTTGACGCAGTGCATAGTATCAGGTTTAAAAATAAACACACACACAGATTCCTGGTTTAAATTTTTGTATTTCATAATCTCTGTTGTCATCTCAAATGTTTTTTTTTAAATTTGCATGTATATGTCATTTGTGACCGCCACACTGACCACATGAGTGACCACACTGACCACCTGATGTCTTTTCCAGTTAGCATTCGATTTTATTTGCACTGTCATATTTTAGTTGGGTGAGACATCAAATATCATACCACGAATCATATGTAATTAGGGTCAAGTGTCATGCCTAAGTCATAAATTAGTTGGGTCAAATGTCATGTTATAAGCCATACATGAGTTGTGTCAAATGTCATGCCATAAGCCATAGATTATTTAGGTCAAATGTCATGTCATAAGCCACACATGAGTTTGTCAAATGTCATCTCATAAGCCATACACGTTGGGTCAAATGTCATCTCATAAGCCATACATTCGTTGGGTCAAATGTCATGTCTTAAGCCATACATGAGTTGGGTCAAATGTCATGCCATTCAGATATTGAACTAAACAACAATTCAGCATGAACAAAATAAACAAAAAAAAAACCAAGAAAGACAACTATGTGTGTTTGAAACAATTAAAGAGGGTGATGCCTTGAGTCAACACAGAATGTACTTTCAGAACAAAACAAAATTACTATGACATGAAAAGATCAGAAGAAGAAAAAAAGAAGAAATATCTTAATCCGACAGAGAACATGAGAAAATTCCATTGAGCTTGAAATGAGTTCTGAACAACTTGAAGTAATTGAGAATTACACACATATACACACACCACATACACACACCACATACACACAGACACACACAACCATATCGTGGTACGGAGAGGGCTATGTGTACAATGGCCATGAAATGGTGTGTACATTGTTGGATTTTTCTTTTTTCCTATTGTGCCAATAGTGCGGCCATAGAAATAGGAAA
Organism: Bulinus truncatus; assembly: GCA_021962125.1. Taxonomy (NCBI): domain Eukaryota; kingdom Metazoa; phylum Mollusca; class Gastropoda; family Planorbidae; genus Bulinus; species Bulinus truncatus. Next base: position 3,578,090 of record JAGDYQ010000026.1, read on the forward strand.
TGGTAACTTTTAATACAACAAAAGGACTTTACTAGCCTGTGTTGGTTAATATTAGGAGGGTGTGTTTGAAAGTTAATTTTGGAATTTACGTATTTATATACTGGTGGTGTACCCGGCATTGCTCGGGAATGCAGTGTGCTCAAGACGGTAACAAAATTGTTTGTTCCAGAAACACTGAAGAGTACATACAAAAGTAAAAAAAAAAAACAGCTTAAGTACACTTTTATATAAAAAAGTCGACTTGTTTAGACACACGGAAAACAACATATTATTCTAATGTTTACACCCGACGCCATTTTTCGGCTTGTTAGTGTAAATAAATCAATGATGATAACTTACGGCAATACAAGTGTGTAGAAACCATCTACATTTCATCTTTCACTAATTACATTTTACCCGTCAACGCTTACAACTTATACGGGATAAATCGTTATATCAGTAATTGTTATACAAGTCAGTGGTATACCTGTGTCGTATCTCTTCGGAAGACGAACTAATAACAACAAAATAACCGTCTATGTCTTCTCCCTCTTTATTTCTTAACTTCCGTTTTATTACACATTCATTTGGTGCGTTACAGTGCTACCAAGAATGTAACAGACGTATGACACCCTCACAATCCCATGAAAATTTCATTCATAAATAAATTTTTTACCATTATACATACCAGAAAAAAATAACATGTTTTTGATTAATTAATTAATGTTAAAACCAATCAATGCAACATATATTACATTATACAGTTGTCAGGCAAAATAATTACAGAGTCCTTAGTTTACTTTAAGTAAATTCTATCTTCTGGTGAGCAATAGAAACATTGTCAGCAAGTATGTATTCAATACATTCAGTGTACTAGAAAATCTCTATTTAGCTAAGTACCTTTTCCAAAATTCCATATCCAAAAAAAATTACATAGTTCACTTTAGTACTTATACTCTTATTTAATATCTTCATAACATTTCTTAAATAAAATGTTTGTATGCTTTACAACATATTATTATAATAGTAATTTATTCTAGAAAATATAATATTTGTTAGATACCAAGTCTTTATAAACAAATCCACCATGTATTTAAACAATTACACACAAAAAAATTTTTCCAGTGTATTTCAATTAGAAATACTTGCACATCATGCAAATATTTATCAATGACAATGATAATATTTTAATATCATATTATTATTCAACAAAAAGATAATTATCAAATAGCTCATCAACATTGTTAGCTTCATCACAAAATTTATTTATCTTCATCACTGCAACAGATTTGTTAAAAGCTTCTGACATCATATGACATCTCATTATTGTCTATGTCATCATGACCCATGTTGTATATTAACAAAAAAAAATCATATTATCACTTAAAATGACTATGTCATTTTAAGGTTTCAATTTGAACTATCAATGTTCCCAATTAGCATTCTTGAAAGTAAGTCTGGAATGTGATTATTAACTCCCTTTATATACTTAATTGTGAATTTGTAATCAGACATTAACAAATTCCATCTCATTATTCTGGCATTCTTGATATTTACATCTGATGTCAATGGTTTATGGTCAACTAAAATGGTGAACTGGTTTCCAAGTAGGTATTTTTGGAATTTTGTAACACTCCACACTATGGCTAAGGCTTCTAACTCTATCACAGAGTAATTTCTTTCAGAGGCTTTAAGTTTCCTGCTTATAAACTTAACCGGTCTGTACTGACCATCTATTACATGTTGTAAAGATGTACCAAGTCCTTTCCTGGAAGCATCTGTGACCAGTACTATTGGTTTGTTGATGTTGAAGTGAATCAGTACTCTTCCTTGTATAAATTTTTTGATCAAGGTAATGCTGTATTATATTTTCGTCTGCTATTATATCTCTTTTTAAGAATGGTCGAACGAAATGAACTATGTACTGTGTGGACAGTATTATTACCTTAAATCAAGTCCAGTATATCACATTTAGTACTTTTGTTGTTGTTGTTATTTTGTAAATTTCACCTGTTGTATGGAGCAGAGCATAGTTTAACTTGTAAAAATAGATTTTAAAAAATTCACTAATTCCTTTTCTTATATAATTATAGTATTTATAGAAGATAAGGAACAAAATATCTGATTACGTCATTTGTTCAATAATAGTATCTAAATATGAACATTCGCAAATGTTCAAACGTCGTTCACGAATGTAATCTATTTTTAGTATATTATATATATATATATATATATATATATATATATATATATATATATATATAAAGTGTGTCGTATCAGCAGACAAAACCTTATCCAGTCTGTCTATATAAGATCCCCGACTTCTAGAATGGTTATAACAGTATTACCCCCCTCCCCACCCCCTAGACTGACTAGTGTGTCTGGGAACTAGCAAAAAGCGGCCTCAGGATCAAATTATAAATGTTCGATTAGCAAGGAAACCCTACCAAGCGTTAGGTTCCCATTCGTTTCGTCGGCCATGAGTCTTTCAGCCCCGTGAGTCACATTTCAGACAATTGGTAAATGACCCTGCAACGTTCCTACAAAGAATTATCCAGAAAAAAATGAGAAATATGTAGAACTATGTAAAAAAAAAAATAAGCAAAAAATAATAATAATACTAAAATATAAAAAAAAAAATCAAACTTTAACAAAAATCCTAGATCCATTATATAGAATTCCCAAACATTATCTAGTTCTGGATATAACATATCCCAGTTAAAAGCATTGAATCTCTACAGGGGTAAAATGTGTATCGTATCCTTAGATACATAATCGTCTTGCCCATGTGTCTCCCTCAGGTAGTTTTCATATCGTGCGGTGTATGCGTTGTAACTGTGTCTCTCCCTCGCAGGTAGTTTTCATATCGTATTGTGTTCATGGCAATAAAAGCCAAATGTTATTTTCTATTACAGTATTTCTTACATTTCTTTGTTATATCTGTTTATATCGTATTCTGTTCATGGCAATAATTGCCACATGTTCTTGTCTATTGCACTATCTACTTAATAAAAGACAAGTGTGTGTGTTTAGTTCCACCAATAGTATTTAAAAAAGTAATCACACTACAGCTTACCCAACCACGTGACCTGCTTCCGACCAGGAAGAGAATAAGACTGCGGATACCACGAAATACAATAGTCATATACAAACTACCTTCGAGGTAGACACAGTCTTACAAAGCATACACCGCACGATATGAAAACTACCTGAGAGAACGAAAAACTTTATTTAAACGTTAGTAGTTCTATCAGTAAGCAGACTGTTTGTAGTTTGAGTTGCCGTTCATCGCTCGCTCACAATTGTTTTGTGGTTGTTGACACCTGAGTTTAATTGTATTGAAAAATGAACGAGCCTTGCTGTTCAAAAAATGGCCGTCTGTTATCCATTGGGATTATGTATTAAGATATGTTGAGTAAGGCTCTTTTGTTTTCAAAAAAATGTATAATAAATATGAAATTCCACCAGTCTTTCGATGGGCTAAAATACTTGTTTCGTATATTTCTTTGTTATCCCTTCTGTCGGATTTCGTTCAGCCAGCTTCAGCAGGCTTTTCCACTAGTGTTTTATAGATTGCTAACTACTACTGGGTCATTGACCTAGATATGTTTCACTCATGATTGGCGCCATAATATCCAGCAAACAACAGTACTGCACGGTTTCCAGTATGAAGCCTGTCCAAGATATAACTGGATAACCAACATTAACGAATGAACAAAGTGTAGCGTCCAGACAGAAGACCACGCGACAGAGAGAGAGAGAGAGGAACTGAGTGACCTGTCCACTGCAGTGTCCCTAAAGTCCACCCCAATGACAGAAATAGCTCAGGGGCTAATAGATCGATAGCTTTGTTAAAAAACAACACAGTATACAACACCAAGCCCCAAAGGTCAATGCTGTGCTGACGCACTTTAGATGTGCATTAGCTATAGAGGAACTACAAGGGATTAACAATATATATATATATATATATATATATATATATATATATATATATATATATATATATATATATATATAGCCCAGTTTGTTCAAAGGTTTTAAGAGATTTTAAAATACTTGGTCAAAAAGATGTATATCGAAAAAGAAATGACGATATTTTTTTTTTTATTTTGGTCCATAAACTCTTGCATCGTCTTCTTTCCATCCTCATCGTATTTTGTGCAGTAAGGCAGCCACACTTCTCCCCATTTCTTAAGATCTAATAACAGGAAGTGGTCTGGTGTAGACAGGCGCATGTCAGGCAAACATAGGACCTGAAACTGGGGCCTCGTCTGCTAGAGCAGAACTCAATCAAATCAACATAAAGGACGATAATAACCTATCTGTCCTTGACCTTTGTCGAATGGTAGAGGGAAGAGATTTTTTTATTGGCTTCTTTTGTCACTTGACTCCATTATTGTTGGCTTCTTTTGTCACTTGACTCCATTATTGTTGCCCTGCAATAGCATCTGGAAAAATATTACGATAATTATGCTCATAATAAACGAGAAATTACCCGCGCGTTTCAACTTGCACTTTTAACTTTTTTTTTTCCCTTTTGTCCAGTCTTCTCGTAAACATTTAATAGAACAATAGCTTGAGATTTACTTCAAAAAAGTAGAAAAATATTTCTAAAATGAAAGACTTTTAAATAAAATTTGTTTACTTAAATACTTACACATTTGTGTAGACCAGTTCTTACGTTTTGTAAGCCCGTATGAAAAGGTGTGTTAGGCAGCCCCATGAAAAGGTGTGTTAGGCAGCCCCATGAAAAGGTGTGTTAGGCAGCCCCATGAAAAGGTGTATTAGGCATCCACAGGAAAAGGTGAATTAGGCAGCCCCATGAAAAGATGTATTAGGCAGCCCCATGAAAAGGTGTATTAGGCAGCCCCATGAAAAGGTGTATTAGGCAGCCACAGGAATATGCATTTGGGGGGGGGGGAGGTCTTAGGCTGATTGAGTTTATTGACCCTTGGCTAAAAGGTTATCAAGGCTGCCGAATGAAAATCTTGAGACCCTCTGAGCCCAAACTTTTCAGTTATTGTTATTCGGGTACGTGACATATGCCCACATTGCCCTTCGTGTGGCGGCCCTGTTACCAATGTAGACCAGTGTAGACCAAGCAGAGACGGATGGTCGTGCGGTAAAATGCTCAACTGTCGAACAAAAGCAATAATTTCATCAATCAATAACTTTTTTTTAAAGATAAGTAAATAACATTATTCCATTTCGAATGTTACATTTCGACAGATATTTATAACTTTTCTTTTTCATTAAAAATATCTCATTTACATTTGGACCAGAGTATGAGCAACTTGTCGGTAGCCTAAGGCCAGTTAAAAGAAATAAAAAAAATTGTATAATGCCGAAATTTAATAATCATCCATTTTTTTGAAATCATTGTCGTAACAGCAGACGTCGGATTTAGAAGTGGCACAACAATATTTTTTTTACATCTCTCATGAAGGACGCAAAATTTGTAAAAGGCCTGCCCACCACTGAGTCAGCAATGTCCGAATAAAACATATTGACCACCACTGAGTCAGCAATGTCCGAATAAAATATATTGACCGCCACTGAGTCAGCAATGTCCGAATAAAACATATTCTGTTACTGATATAAAGGAACATTCATTTTCAGCAAAAAAAAAAAAAAAAAAAACTAACTTGAGAATTAATTTAATCCAAGTTAACATTTTTATTGAAATTAAAGTTTGAAGTTTAGGCTCAATCAAATTTTATTGCTGACAATTTGTTAGATGTTTAAAATATATATATATATATATATATATATATATATATATATATATATATATATATATATATATAATTTGTTAACAATTGACATTTGTAATAAAACATTACATTGCCAGCCATATTACATATCAACTATGGCCAAATGTGGCTCATATTGAAATATTTTTTTTCTATTATTTGATTTACTATGGCGCAACTTCATTAAGGAAATGTAACACATGCATCTCACGGTATGAGCACTTTATTTACACATGCTTCATATCTCAACATTTTCATATATGGGGAATACACCTTATTGTGTTGATATATAGTTTGGGGCTTTGTCTCAATACTTTACGTCTTACCTATTTCGTCATCGTCCCATCGATAATCAGGCCTTGAGTAAAGAAGGTAAAAGAAAGGGGGTGGTGGTGGCGTAATATTAACAGCCTGATGTTTTTCTTAGCAAAGTTCGTACAAAAAGACTTTTATTTACACAAACAGCAGCGTAAACAACACAAACAACGAAATAAGTAGCATGCACAACCAAACAGACACTCACCTAGATATTTTAAATTTAGAAGCAACCAATGGGCGCTCGTCTTTTCTCAACCCGGTGGACTGAAAAAAAAAAAAGCAAACCTCGCATTTATCTTTTCGTTTCCAGCCTCATTTCATTGTACTTTACAAACGAGGTGTGATGTTTATCTTGGTCTTAAACATTGCCGTTAAAATAAAAAAAAGAAGGTAATTACAGTGCTTACTTGGTGAAAGATGGGAAAATAATATTAATGAATTATTATGCGAGTTATTTGAGAGAAACCTTTTTACTGAGTATAGGAGAAAAATTTAAACTGGATTTTTTTTTCTAATTTAAAATAAAAAAAATAAATTTCCGATACAGATGTATGACGTATGTCATTGATACCATGATTAACTTCCCTTCTATTAAACTACTTACTAGGCCAGATATGCGCTAACTACTGTTATAAGGACAAGTGTGGCCAGTTTGTCACAGCATGCACCTGATCCACTCGTTCGTATCAATGACGTTTAAATTTAGTTTATATCAACTCAAATAAACACTCGACCCCTCTATCCATTTAGCTCGACCCCTCTATCCATTTAGCTCGACCCCTCCACCCATTTAGCTCGACCCCTCTATCCATTTAGCTTGAACCCTCTATCCATTTAGCTCGACCCCTCTATCCATTTTAAGAACCCCAATGTGGCCCGCGGTTCGAAAATTCACCCACCCCTGCAATAAGCGCAACTTGTGCAGTCCAGTGGCTCTCAATGAGCGGTCAACGAGACACTGATGTTCTGTGAGTTGAATTGAAATGTTTGAAAATTGATGTAGTAAAAAAATCAAGTTTGCCCAACCTTGATCACGTGGAGGCTGTTTTGATATTTCAGTTATCATCCTACACTTCATTTTGCAGAGCCACGCCTCCCCTTCCCCCAACCGTAACCCTCTAAAACTTCTGTTTCTTTAAATGTTCAGTTAAAAGAAAAAGAATAAGCCACGTGTGTATGTGTTCCACAATTTATAAAAGACTGAGTGGAGTGTGTGGAATTGTCGTGCGGTGTTGTAGAGCAGGCGACTGTAGACCTGAATATTCCGAGCTCAACTCTCATTAAAATTTCCCGCCAAGTCCACCCATTATAAATTTAGCTCCTTACATTATCTGGGCAGGGGCATGAATGGTGTACAATGTTTTCTACCTATGTCTCCCGCGGCGTCTTCGTTGCCATTGCACTCTCGGCTGTGGTGGGTGGGTGGGTGGGGGGGGGTGAAATAAAAGGGCACTACGTAAAAAAAAAACTCTTCCCATTAGGGGTTTATCGCATCAGACAGATTAACCTTTTTATCTTTTTTTTAAAGAACCACAATAAAATAATGAGTTTGAGAAACACGGGGGAGACAAAAGCCATTCAGACTTTCAATTACTTCAGACAGAAATAACGACAGGTGTGTTTGTTTATCTGTTGTTGTTGTTGTTTTGGAGGGTGAGGGGAGCGAAATAAAAACCACATGTATTGATAATGATTCCTCCGCATTAATTATAGTGTCATACCATAGTGTCATGCCATAGTGTCATACCATAGTGTCATGCCATAGTGTCATACCATAGTGTCATACCATAGTGTCATACCATAGTGTCATACCATAGTGTCATAATATTCCTATGAATGTTTAATAGTTATATTACGCACACATACGTATTGAAAGATATATGTACCTAATTATAATTATTGAAAATCACCAATTTGTAAATGGGAGGGGGGGCAGTGGTTAAGTTAGGTGAAGACGGTGGAAAACTTCAAACTATTCCCATATTCCAGTTTAATTTTGATGTGATAAAACAAAACAATAGTATTCCAGAATGAATTTGTCAAATATAACTTGATTTCTTGTTTTTTAATAACATACTGATTAAAATTTTCAAAAGAAGATACACACAAATCATATATATTAAATATTTAATTTTAGGAATTTGAAATCTTTGTACGCCAACATCATTCGAAACGTATTAATACATTTTTCTTAACAGCAAAATGTCTTAAACTTCCATAAATTTCACTTTAAGTTAATTATTTCTTTCGAAGGTATTTTTTTTATATACTTCAAGCCTACGTGTCATCAGAAAACCTCCCAGTTAATACACTACATGAAAAAATAAATATCATAAATCCTCTTTTATACCTCTTTCTATTTTTCCCATTTGAAAGGTTGTCTAGGAGTTATTCAAAGTTGTATGTCTTTCTTTTTAAAACAATTCAATTTCAGTCTTCTCCTAGCTTAAAAACGATAATATACAACCTGTATAGGGCTAAATAATAAATTATGCAGAATATTCACTTTGTGTTTCAAACCCATTTTGTAAAGATGGAACATGCAATAATCCGCATAAGTTGATGTAATGTGCACTTTAAAAGATCAGACTCATGTTATACACTGTACAAAGACGTATTTATGTGTTTGTTATTATGGTTTTATTAAGCGCGTTGGCGGTGGTATATCTTCACCATCATCATAACCAACTCGACGTTCAGTGGTAGGCTATATCTTCACCATCATCATGAGCAACTGAACGTTCAGTAAACCGTGTATCGTCGTCAATTTTAACTTAATTAATTTTTTTCTGATGACATATTTGTCGGGTATCATGCCTTTGTTTATAATGTTTTTCGACTAACAATAATTAATTTAATCCATAATCTATGGATATCAATTTTTTTAAAGTACAGCAGTTTTTTATGGAAAACATTTGAATATGCATTTCAATAGTTTATGTTTTTATTTATAATCAACAATGTTTTGACAGAGATAGTTCATATACAATATTAGTTGAAAAGCCTGCTATGGAAAAATCTGATTATGTCGATTGGTTAACTTTTGCATGCACTGTTATTAATCACTTCAAAACAATGACGTCATCAATACTCTCTAATGAATATATTCCAAAGCTGAAAAGAAATCAATGTTTGACCCTCACTCTGCTGCACTGAACTATGTCATTAGCTATCTTTAAAAATTGTAAATAAACAAGGCGCCTTTGATTCGTAATTGAAATTTCGATTTAAAATTTCTGTGTAATATAATTTGTTTTCTTATTTACGTATTTTGATGTTTGATAGCAGGACTTCTACAGCCCACCATTGTACACGCACAGGAAGATTGCTAAGTGTGTTAAATGTATGACTGTTGTATGCAAATAGTGTTTTAAGTACAACGATGCCCTGAGTCAACAATTTTATATATATATATATATATACAGGGTTATATACAGAACATTATCTTCCCCTTCTCCCCCCCCCCCCATTTAAAAAAAAATATAACATTACCTATTTGGCCTTAATGAGAACAAAAATAAAAATTAAAAAAAAAAAGTTTTCATAATCCGACATCCATCCCATTTCAAAATTAGTTGAACTTCTCTAAGGTTATTGGAATTTTGAAATATAATTATTTAATAAAAGGAAATAAATACTTTTAAAATTTATGTTTGAAATTTGAGCACCACGTGAACAGACTAGCCTACATAGCAAAAGTTCATTTGTATATATATAGATTGATGTTTACAGTTTTTAACAGACATGTTTATTATTTTATCTTTGAAAATCGGTTAATTTGTGTTTATCTATTAGTTGAAACATTTTCTCGTGTCTAATAATCAGTTTTTTTTTTTTTTTTTTAAATTTACTTGCTGTCAACATAAAGATGAAAATCAATTGAGTACCAACAAAATATGTCAGTAAATTAAATGAAATGGTCTCATTCAGCTCACTGGGTTATGTGTACTATTTTTTTTTATAAGTTTATCTGTCTGTAATATAATTGTTAGTTTAATACAACACGTATATTCTTCTTTTATAACACTAATGGCCATGTTTTGTTTGTTTTGTTTTCCATCGGACTGGCGAAGCTGATATGGTTTGTCTACCAGTGACCTCAGTTACCTCTGACCTCAGTGGGTTACATGGGGGGGGGGGTCGCAGTAGCCAAGTCTTTATTGTTGTTGTGATTTGTTTTTGTTTTTTAGCGTGATCGTTCTTAGTATTTTGAAAACAATACGTTGTTTGTACAATTATTGTTTAGGTCATAGATTAACGTATCTTCGTTCTAGCGTCGTATGTGGGAGCTTTGTTCGCCTGTCCACATCGCTGGCCGTGATTGAGAAGATGTATAGGCCAGTCTATGCATACGCCAGTCTATGTATAGGCCAGTGTATATATAGGCCAGTCTATATATAGGCCAGTGTATGTATAGGCCAGTCTATGTATAGGCCAGTGTATGTATAGTGAGTTTTGTTTCTTTATACATTAGTATAAATTTAACGAAACATATAGCATGAAAAGTTCTGCGTAACAAAGTTAGAACTATGCAACCTTATATAGAGATTTAAAACAAGCAATTAAGCCTGTTCCATTTCTGGACTTTGGAACGGTATTGAAACATTTTCGTATTATGTATCAGTACGTATGCTATCTTTCAGTAAATATTTAATAAATTTTGTAAATGTTTACAAATTCAATTGTGTAATGTCGCATATCTGAAAAAAGATATTAAAAGACGTTTTCTTATATTTGAAAACAATTAACACCTCTTAAATCTAACTACAAGTGGTTTGTGGTTACTGAAATAAGTTCATAATTGAAAACATTGTATAGTCATTTAATAGAAAACTCCAATCGAATTGTTGCATAGCTCTGATACTTTCAATTAAACTCAGAACACAAGCTATTTCATTTGATGAGTTTCTTAATAAATCTTGGTGAAACTACGTGCTGCAGTATTTCGCGCAAATTAATGGGTTATTGAGCGTACAAGGTGTATACTATAATATATAACCTTAGGAGCCCTGAAGCCCGGCCCTCAGGGTCATATCATAAAATGAACTTTTGATGTACACATGGCAGGCCAAGACCTGAAAATGATATATACATCATGGGTCTAGGACTTATAGTTGCTGAATATAGCTCCTTTATTAATATAGCTTATATAGTAAACGGTACTAAGGCCCCTTTACGGCCCTGAGAGTCAGATCTCAAAATAGAAAAAAAAATCATTTCTTAACAAGGCCAAGACCTACAAAAATGATATATACATCATATGGGTCTAGGACTTATGGTTGTTGAGATCTAGGGTGATGACGGAATGGACAGACAAAACGGGATGTCAAACATTGCCTTTTTTTTTCGAAAATGCTCTAAGATACTTACTCGGTACCTGTTCCCTTTCATTTCCTATTTGTGATTCATTTATAAATGTGTATATTGGCTCATTTGCATTTCTTCCTCTAGTCAGGTACTTCAATAGCCTACATGGCTTGCTCAATTGAACTACTTCTTTGCATTCATTTATTGTACATAATGATAAAAACTATTTTTAAACGAGATAGAGGATTTTAGGAACTAAAGTGCCTATATCTCTCTCTTTGAACTTTCTCAGTGAAACTGCGGGCTGAGATTAAGTCTCTTAGAGCCCGTGAGATCAGACTTGCTGTGTCTCTCAACATCTTTAAAAGCTTTAAACGTTATAGTTCTGTGAAGTCAATTGCCGAACTTAACACAAGGGATTAAGGGCGTCTTGGTCATGGCTTCATATAAATAGATGATCCACTCTTTTCTTCCTTACCTAAAATGTGTAATGGTGCTCTTCCTTATCCTATTGTTTCAACCACCACAGATATGCATCCTGTAATTTCTAGACTGAATACAAACGATTTTAATGGATAGAATAAGAATTCCCATATTCGCTAACATTGTTGCCCCGATATGTTAAGTGTTTTCCTTCTTAATTGAGCTCCGCCACTCTCAGTTTGATTTCTTTGAGGACTTAATTCTGGATGATATTTAGTTGTGGAGACTAACTAAAGTAAAACAAAAAATTGAGAAACAATTTCACAACAGATGATACATGTCTTCATTGGCTGCACGACTTTTTCTTCTTCTTTTAACTAAAAGTATTAATATTATTTCTCTCTCTCCCTCTCCCTCCCTCTCTCTCTGTCTCTCTCCCTCTCCCTCCCTCTCTCTCTCTCTCCCTCTCCCCCCCTCTCTCTCTCTCTCTCAAAAACTTTAACCATTCGTCATAAAACGGACTTTTTCGTAAGGCAGCAGGTCCTTATGGCTGGTTGGTCAACATTATTATACTTGTAATAAAAAATATTTGAAAATTATTTTTTTGTCCAGGGACAAGGCGTGAGTGCTGCCGGTTTAACACTAGAGGAGAAAAATATGCCATTGTTTTTATATCCATTTACAAAGCACAAGAGAAAACTGTAGATCTATATATGTATAAAGTATTGGACTGATATTTATATATAACTGATGTTCAAGATTATTTATTTATATAATTACCTGACTGGGTGTGAAGCAATTTAATAAGACCAACATCTTTAAAGCTGCTTCTTGTTTTGGCTACTCTTCGTTGTTCCCTTCATGAGCTTGGTTTTTAGTGTGAACTTCTAGCTGCAAGCAATATATTCTTGCATAAAATATGACTATTTAGGTTTATTAAATAAACAAGCAATGTTATACAGTGATTACCTCAAAATTAAAATTTAATCATTCTTGAAGATTGTTCGAATTTCTAAATAAGTTTTTCTAAATAAACTATAAATGGACATATTAAAATCAAGAATAAAGGTCAGCATGATAAAAATTGAGGACAGTGAACTTGTTCTAATTACTAGAAGATATCGCCCATTAGTATAAATTTAACGAAACAGCATATTACATTGTTTACTAATCCAATTCAGAATTAAAGTTTAATATTAACATGGTATGGTGTTTGATAACATTGACATCAAGCGAGCAGAATACCATTGGAGCATCTGATCGATCCATTGTGTTGTGGTCTGGGCATTTAGGAAGGAAAAAGTAATATTAGTTTGGTTGTTGCTGCCACTAACTTCATTATATATATATAGAGAGTAAAAAAAAGTACTTAGCACAACCGTAGTTTCCACTGAATATGGAGAAATTCAATTTTATGTATTAAACTTATAAATTTTGCTTTGATTTCCATGTCTCGCTTATAGGTGCCTTAAAGTTTTAACTGGGTTGAGAATGACGATAAAGTTCTTATGATTAAAATATTTTTAAAGGAGACTACAAGTTTTAAGAGACTAAAATTGCTATATATCCCAATAATGCATTATAAATAAATTAATTAAACTCATTAAATAAATTTGAAATAAATAAATACTTAGCTCTCCAACAGACTGCAAGTTTTACTTACAGTCTCGCCATTCTGTGTGACCTTTCATTTTACTACAGATTGATATATATTTTATTCTATTATCTGTTGTTAAAATAAGGTATTATAAGCAATTTGAAGGTCACAAAATCCACAAAACAATAAGAAGAATAAAAAATACTAGGTAAAGAGTATCATTGGGAAACTTTCCAACCAGCTCTATCTAATGAAATATTTCATTTGTTTTATATATACCTCAATGATGTTCAGCCATTTTCATTATTCTAAATGTTCATTGACGTTGTCACTTATTTAGTCGAGATTAGTGCAAAACAATGCTCGATTTAAAAGGTGACCCATGCAACTAACAAATAAATTACAAATCAGCTATTATCATTTTCTTAATAACAACCTTTGTTGAGATCAGCCTGGCAGCCGTGGCTAGAATAACATATTTTAATATGGCTGTCGGGAGTGAAACGGATTTTTACCTAGATACCACATGGAACCATGGGCGAATTCAAAAGAGGGGGCAATGGGGGCATTGTTACAATAAAACTGAACTAAACTTCCTGAAGATTTATTACATTAAAGTGTAATAAGCTAAACAAACAACAGTATACCCCAAACCTAACCTCTAACAGCAGAAAGTAACTTATGTACAGCTTTGCTTGCTTTTTCCACATTGTTCTAAATATTTCCGATTTAACAATTTCTGTCACATTTTCAGCGAAAATCCGCAACCTTTTATATTTATGTGTCCATCTAGTTAGTTTTCTTCGCTGATTAATTTCTCGAAAAAACTATAATTACTTTCAATTTTCTTGTGTGTGTTTCGTACAGCATTCATTATTTAAATCGTTCGACATGATTTACTATGTGGTGCAATGTATAATTAACACTTTTGGTCTTTTTTTTTCAGTGTGCTTGGACTCACTCTACTTTACTTGCCATTGTAGAACCATCCGTCTTATCCTTAAAATTTGTCATATCTAATCAGGCCGTAGCGTGGGAGGAGGGGGACAGACAGGCGGCCCTCTACGCTTTGTCTGGCCCCTCTGCTTGTTGCTCTACTTAACAGAATTTATTTCATACCCCCCGCTATGGCGGCCTCTGTAGAATGAATGGCCCTGCTGTAAATTTCACATACGGGGCATATCTAATCAAATTCAATGAATTTGTAATTATGTTGTTCTTTGTCAATCTAACACCAAGTGACATCTGCTCAATGCCTGAAATTATATTGTCTCGTCAACCAAATTCTGGTTAAAATCAGAAACAAAATGCGAAAAGCCACAACTTCGATTCGATAGAAAAACAATGAGAATGAAAAAAATACTTCCGCTTGTTGATTGGCGGCAATTGGCGAAAAAAGCCAAATTAAATAATGACAATAAATTTGACAGCCGAACGCTTTTAAAGAAAATAAATTTGACTTATTTGGCTTTCAAAAAGAACAAATTGCAACCTGTATAATGAAGGGTCTGCAAAGGTAGCACTGTACTTTTCAGCATGACAACAAGGATGATGTTGCTTTAAACAATTTACAGTTACTGAGAAAATATTTTACTTTGACGAAATTAATACTTCTGTCATTCTTCCACCTCTTCCACGAGGTAAGCCATATATCTCTATAAAGAAGAGGAAGGTTACCGTCTTCACCGACAAAAACTGCTGCTATGTCGGAAAATCACATTTTGAGCTTGGAGCATTATAGCCCTTTTAGTCATCTGACATCAGATTTAAAATACATTTTTACTTCTTTTTGCTTCTTCCCTTCATTTTTAGAGCTGCCTGAATTTCTGTTTTTTCAACTTCAACATATACTTAAATGCAAGAGGCCAAAAGGATCAATACTTTTAGCAGGTCATCAATTACTATCAAAAGCTCTCAGTGCATTTTCATTTTGATTAGCCTGAAATTCATTGCTTCAGTGGAATCGAGAAATGTAAAACTGAGCATATGGGTTTTCTTCAAGCAATGGTGCCACCAGAATGACAACCTGCCCGTGGTTCTGTAAACAATATGGTCCTTTCAACCCCATTGATGCAAAAGCAAAAGAACTATTATACTGCCATATTTGACCTCTAAAATGTTTTCCTTTTGGAGAGTCTTCAATTAGTAATTTTGTATAATGTCAGGAGATTCATGCAAAGGTGATAACTTGTACTTTTCCAGCATGACAACCAGGGATGATATTGCTTTAAACAATTTAGTTCTTTGAGAAAATATTTTACTGACAGAAATTAATACTTCTCATTCTTCCACCTCCACATCATTACTACTTTGCAATAAATGTCTCTGATTATTATTTTTTTTCTTTTTTAAGTTAATAATTAATCTCACGATACTCTAAGCATGTTTCCCTTCATCTGTAGATTCATGAAATGTTTTCTGTTGCTTTAGCAATTTATCAGTTAAATAACTTCTTTTTTGCCTCAGATAGTTCATCATATCTAGAAACTTCCTGACTATCTTACCATCATTTTTAAGTAAATCTGACATACTACAACTTTATGCTTTTACACAATTTAATAGAAAATAAAAATCTTTGATGGATAGAAAATAGAAATCTTTGATGCAAAGTGAAATAGATAAGATTTTATTAGTTTACAATGAAAAAAAAACCACAATAACTCTTACATAAAACTAAAAGTTTAACTAGAGAAAGACTGTAAAAAGCAATAATTATTATCCATCATGACATTTAGTGCAATTAGATAGATAATAAAATAATATTCATCAGGAGATTGCTATTTTAATGATTAATGTAAACTATATAAATTGCAGACAGTATCTTTTTATTAGATATATTAGGAGTTAGTTATGCTGAGAATAATATACCAATTTTTTTTATTTTAAAATAAAACTGGCTATAGTAAAGAGATAAATACTAAACGTTATTTTCTGTTACAAAAAACTATAAATATGATATGAATCCTCTAAAGATTTGCACGGCTGTGTCTTTGATAATATAAATAAATATTTTCTTTTACATTCACTGTTCGTGTTAAGGCATAATAACTAGATATTAAGCGTGACGTAGACCCAGGAAATCTAGGTATAACGTGAAACCCCCTTCCTAATAAATTTTACTACTGAATATTCACGGCCGATTATTTTGATTAATTAGGTGCTGATTCATACCACCCCTCCTGTGTGGGAATGACCTACATTTTAAACGTCATTAATTACGTTTTTGCCGTCAGCTAACCAACCAAACCAAACCAGAACCAGCCAATCAAACCAGCCAAAAACAAAACAACATCCAAATCAGCTAATCAATCAACCAATCCAACCAACCAAGCCAAAACTGTCACAAATTACGTTTTACTCTTCAACGCTAGCAAACCAACCGATCAATCAACTAAATCAACCTAACAAACCAACCGATCAATCAACCAAATCAACCTAACAAACCAACCGATCCAATCAACCAAATCAACCTAACAAACCAACCGATCAACCAAATCAACCCTAACAAACCGGCGATCAATCAACAAATCAACCCTAACAAGTAACCGATCAATCAACCAAATCAACCTAACAAACCAACCCGATCAATCAACCAAATCAACCTAACAAACCAACCGATCAATCAGCCAAATCAACCTAACAAACCAACGATCAATCCAGCAAATCCAACTGTTCTGACAACCGATCAATCAACCAATCAACCTAACAAACCAACCGATCAATCAGCAAATCAACCTAACAAACCAACCGAACCAACCAACCAAGCCAAACCCGTCGCAAGTACGTTTCCGTCAACGCTAACCAACCGATAAACCGCCGATCAACCCAAAATCAATCAAAGCAAACCAACCAACTTAAACCCAAACCAAACATCATTTAGGTAAAGATATAGTTGCTAATTTATGCCACCCGTTACTTTTACCCTTAATTCTATCAATGTTAAAATCAAACGAAGCATTAAAAGAAATATTATAAAAATGTACTGAAAAGTAAAGCCGCTACTTTACTATGCCATTTTGCAGCACAAATCAGTTGGTGTGGCACGATACAGCACCCGCGCGCAAGTTCAATTTGTCTTTATTATTAGAGAAAATGACGTCATAGGATTTTTATTTATAGCGATGGCGTTACCATTCTACAAAAAATTTGTACCATCAGGAAATAATCCATAACAGATTATTAATAGCGACGGTTTCCCCACACTCCCGCACGGACGACAAGATGACTACTTTATTCGTAGGATTGATAACAACATGAGGGGTGTTATTGTTGAAACAACAACGTTGTACAAAATGCAGCTTAAATCATTCTGATAATAAAGACAACTTAAAGAAACATGAACTTACCTCATAAATTATTAAAGTGGTCATTTAGTTTTACCATTTTAAGCCCCCCACACACACACACTTTTCTTAAAGTAATATTAACTGCAATGCATATGTTCTCGACTAGTGAAGGAGCCGCCATATTGTTTGGTTTTGTTTTTGTTTTGATTAGCCTCTTAAGTTTTTATCGGTCTTCTTCTTTGACTCTACAGCCCATTGAGGCCCTGGCCTGCCATATTACCTTTCTCCACTTTCCCATGGTCTTCTTCCTCCACTCTCTCACTCTATCAAGCTTTAGGTCTTTTCTCCACTTCCTACAGCAATCTGCTTCTTGGTCTGCCTTTAGGCCTTTTACAAATGAATGTTGCCGCTTATATATTTCTTTTTTCCATTCTTTCAATGTGCTCTACCATGTCTATTAATTTTAATTTGCTTCTATTGCTATTTGGTTCTTCATATAATTAATTCAATTCTGAATTGATTCTACTTCTCCACTCGTTGTGCCCTTTACTGGCCCATGTATTTTCCTAAATATTTTCCTTTCCCGAAGTGTTCAGCATATTTTCTGCTTGTTTGCTGATGGTCCGTGATATTTCAATAGCTTCTCCTGTATTGATGCAAGATTCATCTGTGTTAAGGTATCTGAGGTTTGTCCACGAGCGACACACCCAGCTGGGAATATCTAGTGAAGAATATCTTTAAATCTTGGGTCAGGTCTGCATAGAAAGAGCCATTAATTGTTGACAGCAAACAAGCTAATCTTCATTTTTATTTTGCAATAAAATTGAGCATTCATTAACTGCTATAATGACATAATCAAACAGTCCATGCCAGACGTTCACTAGATTTTTGCGACAAAATGTGCTAAAATACATTTGGTACACCTTTTCTAATATGCTGAAAGCATGACGCTTTTTTTAACCATTGCCGGAGCATCGTCAGTAGGTGACAGATGTGATATTAGTCAAAGGATTAGCTTTTACATCAAAGAATCTTTTAGATATCGGTTTAACTGTTTAGCAAATAACAATTCTTGAAAAAAAATCTACTTTCAACAAATCTGCAAGCTAAAGTAAAACTTCGTTTCCTGGTAAATAGGACTATCCAAACTGTATGGAAAATGCAGGTGTCTTAAGCACTCATAAAGAATTTTCTACGAACTGAGCCATTTTCGCCAATCCTTCATTTGTAGTATTACTCAGAATTTGTCAGCTTGTTTGTGCAGCACGATTTGCATGTTACTAACTGTAAACTAATTTTACATTAAACCTTGTGCAAGGACACCTGAAATGGTTAGGGACCACCAAATAATTTAAATCTCCAACGGACCCCCTGAATGATACCGGGGACCCTTTGGGAGTCACTGACTTTGTCGAACTATACAGTAGGGTGGTGTGAATGTGAGGTAAAAAAAATTTTTTTGAATTTAAATGTCGCAATAGTTTGGAAAAGTTGTCACTAGAAGATGATTTTGTAGCAAGTTTCACCTCTAAATTATTGTGCGCCAGCTGCCCCAATGACATGAAATATTGATTAAATCACCAAATCTCAGATAATTTTACTGAAAATTGGCCCAAAACATATTCAAACTGTACTGTCAAGCATCCATTTGTCCAATTAATAACTTAATCAAAACAATAATCAGTCTTCTGGGTTGAATGCTGTCATTTTGCTGCCTGAACAAAATCCTGTTCTTTATGAAACCATTCGGGCCCACTTTCTCCGCATACCGACTGTGATGTTTCTGTAACGAGTTTCACATGTCTTTCTACGAAAACGAGTGTGACAGGATTTTTCGGATAATTGGCAACATAATATTGTGTTGATCATGTATTCTGCTAGTTATTTCAGACATTGGAATATTGGCCAGCAATGTTGGTGCGGTTACTTCAAGCTTCCTGCCAATTTATCAGATTCAAAAAACATAGTCTGTTGAATAAAAGTTCAGTCTTGGAATACCAAAATTTTCTGATGCCAGTTTTCTGTTTCTGACGAGCCTTTAGGAATTCTGCGCAGTCCAAGTTGTTTGAGTGATCTCGATCATCAGTGACCATTGCTCAATAGATTCTCTGGATGAGCAAAATAGGCATTTCTTTGGATAACAGGATCAATGATGTTCTTAACTTCTGTTAGCAGTGAACGAGACAAGTGAATTGTCAACCAAATGTGTTTAGTACCATCACGGCTGGGTTTTGCTTTTTGATTGCAAACCACACAGGGCATACACCTGCATAATGTAAAGTTGCCCAACATCTGTAAGCTTTTGAGTTGGATTTTGTTGTGAAATACAATCGGAAGAATGCGATTGTACGTTGTCAACCACCGTGAGATGAGCCCATTTTGCCAGGTTTCTTTAGCAAGTTCTTCTAGAGACAGCAACCGGTCATCACACTTAAGCACATTTCATATAATACCTCTGCTCTGCTTAGTTCTAGAAGTGACACATCAGAATGCTACTGCTAATTTTGCAACAAAGTTGCACACCTGGCTGGAGCTCGCAGAATTTAACAGGAGCCAGAACCTATTGGACCCGAAAATCCTTGTGGCCCAGTTGTTTTACCCATCAAGATGTTTGATTAAATGGCGCAAAGGCATCCCATTTGCACTGCAACAAGCATGGCAACCACTGTAATGGTCTACCCAGTTTGATCTCCAAAAGTCTTATGATACCTCAGCGGGTCACTGTATTTGTTGCGATACCATCATCCAATCCCTAAAATGTTGGTTATGTTGTGCCCATTGCTGTCAAAGTATGTATATATGCAGTCAGCAATATCTCGACTGATGATGATTTAGGTGCTAAATGTGTGATGAATTTTCCCTCCAGGTTCATTCAGTATTGTGATATAGACCTCATTTACTACATTTCGATACCAATGGCTTCCTTTCTTCTCTAGTTTAATTGTTTTATCCTTGCGAGCCCGTCTCAAAATAGAGTTTAGTTGCATCAGTAGAGTCTACTAATTGATCTCTGGCCATCTTTCGCTCTCTGTCTCGGTTATAACGTCCATTACATTGGCAGCCTCAGTTTGTGAGGAAACTATACCAAAGTCTTCTAGTACTGCTTCGCAACTGCTGCAACCTGTCCTGATGCACCAAATCGATCACATATTTTTATGCTCTTTGGTAGTTTTCTTCTCCCTGTCTGAGCTCGGTTTGGATGAAGTAAGATTTCTCAGTATCTGTAATCATGGTATTGCTTTCGGCTTCAGTCTGAAATAAATCTTCATTGAGGCCAATTTCGGCATCTGATGAATCATCATTGTTCAAATCTATAACTCCAGGGCATTGGTCATTCAAATCGAGTTTGGGTGCTTTTTGGCTCTTGAGTCCTCCTTCAACTTACCCGATCATAGGTCTTTTTAGTTTAGCGGGAAACTCGATCAACACTACCAATAAACATGATCCTCAATGTTCTCTGGTCTCTAAAAGTGTTGTTCTAGGTGGCACTTTGTTTTGCTTTACTACAACCACAGTTTCCAGGAGCATTTGCAATTACGCTCAAGAGTTTCTGTTTACTTTTGTCAGCATATTCTTGCAACTTCCAGCAAATACATGGCTATCAACTCTTCTTCAATGGCTTCATGAGTTTTCTGAGTTCATCATGTGAATTTCTGATCGGTTTGAGAATTCTAGTGTGTGAAACAACCGGAATGGAAACTTTATGCCGCCTATTCAATGTCTGTGCAACAGACCTAGCTATTTCACTCACTGTGGGCTCTTTGGCTTGATCGAAGAGAACTTAATTTTGGTCTGATGAAGCTGTAATAACTAATACATGTCCATATAAGTTTGGCCAAAACATTGTAACAAATTCACAGGAATGACAAAACAGGGCATTTATTGGCAGCTCTGGTGTCAACATTAGATGACATTTTTATCCCGGTGATTATCTGAGAAAGCATTAAGGAAGGATTTTATATAACCATATAAAATGAGTAGACCATAAAAAAATGTTTAACATATTTAGTATAATATTATTGAGCTAACGCCTGTAAGCGATAATATTTCCAGTGCCAGTATAATGTACAACAACTGCGCCATAATATCTGGACTAGATTAAATGCGAACGACAGATAATGAATACCACAAGGAGCTAAGTTACTAAAATATGCTGATTTAAGCAGTAGATACTAAGAAATAAATGATCACCTCTGTCATGAGAAAATACAATATACGTTTATTCGCCAAAGTAATTAAAACACTTGAAAATAGAGGGTAAACGAATATTATGAAAATACCGTTCTTATAACGGAAGTCCAAATTTTCAACATGATTGGGAGGCACCACTCAAAATAAGCAAAAAATTCTGAAATTTTCTGAGTTGTTAACTAACACTTAAGGCAACTTTTTAGCACTATACATTAAGAAATTCTAAACTTTGTTTTCCACCACCCACGAACCTGTCGACACTGTGTTCGCCGAGGATTTTATACATGTTTACAAAACATGTTCTGGAGCATCTTCTGGTCCAGAGATTAAGTTGTTTCAACGATTTCGTGATCAGTGGATTAAACTTAATTCTGAATCATGGCATTTAATTGGTGCAGATCTCAAAGTTTATGGTTTGCTTGTATCATCAGCAGTAGAATTTGCTGTAAATATGCTGAAAGGAACAAAACAACCTAGCGACGATTACAAAGAATTTTTGCAACTGTCGATAATTATCTTAGGGAAGTCCAGCCCAAAGTGGAAAAATTTCGTACTCCTAACGCTATGCACCAAGCATGGTAGATTAACAAAAAGCATTGTACTCTATTAAAATTTGCTTGTTTCGACATGTTCATTTTTAAAAAATAAAGAAAATCTATGATTTTCGATTTTTTATTTTTGATTTACGTGGAAAATCGGTTTCGGGCTCCCATCTCTTCATCTGCTCCTCACAATGACCTGACTTTGATTAAAATTGAATAATTTCAAAATATTTCTAGAAGTTGCTGAATCTGCCTTTAAAACATTGCATGACATTTGTAGTATTTAACTGAAGACCTGAATGAGTCTCTTTTTTCAGCAACAGTTTTGACTAGCAAACTAAAGAAAAATGTTGATTGCACTTGAAAAACCATTAAAAAACAGGTAAAAAGGTTTGAAGGCAAAGTATTAATGGATAAAATTGTAAGCAGGAACTTTGATGACTTTGTAACAGAGAGATTAAAATATGTATTTGAAGTGCTTGGAATAAATTGGGCATTCATGAATGAAAATCACCCAGCCTCGTAGAGCCATCAATAGCAATCTAAGGAAGCACATAAAATTATTAACTCTATAAAAGTTATGTGATACAGCCGAAAGAGATTATGCAAAAGATTTAACAAAAGATGAAACTCAATTGCAATATATTTTGCAAACCGTGGAAGAACATCGACGTCAAATTCCAGATCTGTGGAAAGCTACAATTGTGAACGCAATAATGTAAACACACGAACAATCAACAGATGAAGTATTCTGAAATCAAACATTGTATAAAATCATTTAAATGACACTTAATTTGAATAACATAATTAAAAGTTTGTATTAGAAAAAAAATAAAAATGCATTCTTTTTATCTTTTGTTGACCCTTAAATCTGATAATTTCAAATTCATTGAGAAACTTCTAAATATAAAAATATCTTAATAATATTTTGCAGAGTTTATTTTTTCATTAAAAGAAACGCAATAAAGGGTTGAGAACTCACTTTCGAGCACTTTGATTTATTTGTCACCCTAATGTGCTTTTGTTCTTTGATTGTTTATGTACTAGAATAATAAAAAAAGTTTGCATTTCATTAAAAAAAATCGGGACCAACACTCCTTATCCATACAACAGAAACATAAAAAACCCACCCAATCAAAACGTTGTTAAATATAGGACCGATTCCTACAGGAAATGAAGATATAAAATTATCAAAGCTAATCTTAACCTGTTTATTCTGTATGTTGGAACACTCTAATTAATGTAACATAATGATCATTGAGCATGATATTCGTTGGGTTCCATTAAGGGCACAATTAGGTGCAGGGCATTAAGACGGCTTTAGATCAAAATTAATTATTCTGTAAGCGTTTGGTAAATATATAAGTATGGTAAAGCTAAAGATTGTTGCTTTATCGTTATTTTCAGAATGAATGAACAAATACCAAATGAAAAACCAAAATTGCGACTATAAAACAAGAAAACTCCAAAAGGACTGATACAAGATTTCAACAGGAGAGTATTGAATTGTTTTCTCGAGGCTCTAACGAATGTTCTGTGATTTCATTGTTGTAGTTGACGGTGTTGAGGAGTACCATGTCACAGATTTGTACTCAACGCCATTTTGGATGTTTTAATTGCTCTCTTGAGGAACGTAAAATCTCGTAAAAATCACGAGAGCCACGGTAAGTGTCTCTAAAACATTCAAATTAACGCTTGACATAATTTACAACCGGTTCTAATGCTTTGACTGAAAAAAACACTGATTAAATTGTGGATTACATCATATAACCTCTGAATGGAGTTTTTTATTCGTTAGATGTGAAGATTTTTATAGCGAAAAACAAATTGAGAACTGGGACATTGTTTACTTTTATGCTAAGAGGATTCCTATCATCAAAGAAAGTTACCCAATTGGTTTATCAACTTCGTTTATGCGCAATTTCCTTACTGTTGTTAGTTCTACAACCTTCACAAAACTCCAATTTGAGATCTACTTAAAATCATACAAAGTAGATCAGTTGTCTGTTGATGCGGACTCTCAAATTCGGGCAATTTTTAAAATGGTGTGAGAAGAAAGCGTAGATAGGACACAAAAAAGTGTAAATAATGAAATAAAAAATAATTTACTCCATCTTGGATATTTGATGCAAGTTGTAGATCTCTCTCTAGGGTCAGTAAAAAGTGTTTGGCCAGTCTGTTAACCAACAAGATGATTCAACAAAACAAAGAAGCCATTATGTTAGTAAACACGCAAACCGCTAGTCGGCTGTTCAATCCAAATGCTGGTAGAGTATATTCACAGAATAGTACACAAAACAAATGTCCATGTGTCGCAAAATATTGTCTTCACTACTATACCACGTAGACCTATTCATTGTAGTTGTCAATCCGACATAAAAATAATCCTGTTAGGAATTGTGCTTTTATAATAATGCTATTTCTCCAAGCAATGAGTATTATTTAAAAAAGTTACAAGGATTATAGTCAACCTTTTTAATTGACTTCATTTTTTGTATGTTTTCAAAAATTAACTTTCTACTAATTATCAAACAACAGTTGAGATGTGATTACATATGTTGTTGTTTTTTAACTAGTTCATATGTCATACATGCATTGTATATGATATTATATTGTCAAGATCAGTAATAATATTTAGACTAGCTGTACCCCGCAAAGTCTTTGGCATAGAGATGGACGAATGCTCAGCTTTGAGATCTATTTTTTTGAACGAAATTAAATAAAAATCTAATTTGTTGCTGTTTCTTTTCCTTACAACAACCTATAACACTGGTAAACAGTGAATTCATTGCCAGTGATATTTGAATCATTTTATACAAAGTCAACTATGCTGATTTAGAATATGTAAGTGTTTTTGCTAGATTGGCTCTATTTTACGAGATAATTAAAATTAATAAAATGATGTATGCACCGTGTTTGGAATTTGTCAAGAATTGCATGAAGTATAATAGTATACTAACAAATAGTAGTGAAACTGTTAATAGTCATGCAGAAATTGGTTCAAAAATATGTGTAATAGTGTTATAGAAGAAAACATTTTCATTTGAAAAACTAATTATGTCTAATTAATTAATGTTAATTGTCTATGGTAATGCAATAGCAAAATCGCTGTTTGCTCGACTTCCCCTTTTGTATGTGTCATTGGTGCAATTGCGCTGGAGAGCTCCAACGAAGTAGTCCAGCCATCATATGTATATCCCATCTTCCTTGATGACGGACAGACGGACAGACAGACAAAACGAGAACAATAGAGGCATTTTTTTTTTCGAAAATGCTCCCTAAAAAATTAATTAAACCAAATAT
This sequence comes from Bulinus truncatus, assembly GCA_021962125.1. Taxonomy (NCBI): domain Eukaryota; kingdom Metazoa; phylum Mollusca; class Gastropoda; family Planorbidae; genus Bulinus; species Bulinus truncatus. The sequence goes on from JAGDYQ010000026.1 coordinate 3,603,792, forward strand.
TGACTATTAAACTAAGTACTAGTATTCAAGTATACACAAAAAATGAGAACTTACCTTTTTTATAAAACTTAAAAAGAATTTAATCGTATCACCGTATCTTCAAAATAGATAGTTTTGACTGCAAAGATACTAACATGTAATATCGGGAAAACCATTTCTAATCAGCTGACTACGTCTTCCACCAATACATTTATACATGACTACCTAGTGACTTTTGATCATTAGCGTAACTATGGAACGCCAAATGGGAGAGTTTCCCACAACGAGGCTTGGCATTTACTTTTTTCACAGAATAGGCGGTATTTTAACCAAATTAATAACAATTATTTTGGTCCTAACACTATTTATACTACTGCAACACGATATGAGTATGGTACAGACCATGTAATCAAAGCCGTTATTATCGTTGTAAGACTATGCATCCAATTGGGTCACACAGCCAGGGCCAAAGCGCTTAAAAATTGTGGGGCCCCATTTAACATAAGCTTGCGAAGCCCCTCTTCATTTTTTTACAATAATAACTATTATATTAATTAGATTATTATATCAACATTTGTGCCTAACATACCATGCATAGGAAGCAACTCAAAACATAACTTCCACATGCTACAATATCTTAGCTTTAATAACAAAGTACTAAAACGAATTTTTCAAAGAGACCAGTTACCATTAATGACACAGAATAATTTAAAAGTTGGCCGTTCTTGCTTTCTTCTTAGCAGAGTCTGTTAGAAATTTTTCATAGTCAATGTCTTAACTTTATAGGAGATTCAATACATAGAAGTGCTAAATTGTTCAATCGGCCTTGGTGAATTACTGACCTAAGGTAGGTTTTGATCAATATGAGTTTGGAAAGCTTCTTTCCCTGAAGCGACAGTCATTGGAATTTTCATCAATATTCTCAGGGCAATGAACACATTAGGGACTGCAGTAGACCTTATATTACAAGATATTGAAATAGTTCCTTGGGCTTTTGTTGCTGAGCAGGCAGTATTGGCTTAATTATCTCTATTTCTTCGGAGATAGCATATACCTATCTATTTCTTTTGAGATGTCTGTCAGAGCAATCTCCACGCCGGCTGAACATTTTCTGATATTGTCCTTTGTCAGATTCTGAAAATAATATAATACGAATATCCAAAAAAAGTTTGATGTTCCTTTAGCTGCATAAATCGTGGTTGAAGAGACTGCAATATTTTGTCAACAACTTGGTTGAAAAAGTTCACTCTAAATTCTGTCTTGTGGTCTGCAATGGGCTCGCGAGAAGATTTATAAATAAATATTCACTTTTCTTTGCGTCCGCGCTTCTGTTGAAACACACTTGTTCAACACTAACTCATTAGCAAAGCTCATGGCATCAATCAAAACAGCTCATATCTCGGTATGTCTTTAACCTCAATTTTTCAAATGATGTCAGGCCCGCAGCAATATCGAGGTTTCTTTTAACTTCCTTGCTAGTAAAATTTTCTTGAATCTGTAAAGAGTGTCAGAAAGGAAAGATAGTGCAAACAAAAACCTATAGTTTCTTAATTGGCTTATTGTGGATTCGGCCTCACTTTTTCCTTGAGCACCCTCTGTGCTTGCTGCCAGTTCTACACATTACACCCCTTCAGCTTTTGAATCTTACAGCTTTCACTTTTTCCATTCCATATTCCCATCGTGTTTTTGATAATGTTTTAACAGAGAGAACTTCTATATGTTCTCAATCTATCTCTCAATCTCACCTTATCATCTCGATCTCACTTTATCATCTCCATCTCACTTTATCATCTCCATTTCACCTTATCATCTCAATCTCACCTTTATCTTTAATCTCACCTTATCTCTCAATCTCACCTTATCATCTCAATCTCAACTTATCTCTCAACCTCACCTTATCATCTCAATCTCACCTTATCTCTTAATCTCACCTTATCATCTCAATCTCAGCCTATCTTCTCAATCTCAGCTTATCATCTCATTCTCAGCTTATCATCTCCATATCACCTTATCATTTCCATCTCATCTTATCATCTCATTCTCGAAAGCTTATCATCTCCATATCACCTTATCATCTCAATATCACCTTATCATCTCAATATCACCTTATCATCTCAATATCACCTTATCATCTCAATATCACCTTATCTTCTCCATCTCATCTGGTTCGACAAGGTTCAAGGAAAGTGATAGAAATAAAAAAATTAAATGTAGTAGGCCCTACTAAATAATAAAACGCTTTCATTAAAATGTCACTTAATTTAAATGCGATAGACTATTTATAGAAATGTAAATAAATTAAAAAAATATCGTGTTGCCAAATAAAAGTATATTGTTTGTATTCGAAAGTGTCGCCCACTCTTTATATTTAGCCATCCAATTTTTTTTTAAGTAGGCCTAGTATCACCTTAAGATTTAGTTTAATTTAATGAAAGCTTATAATTGTATATTCATTTTGTTAAACATATATGTATATTTATGTAAAAGAAAATTTTAATTTTTATTATGAGCACGTGTGAGCATCCTTTGTCTTTATAAACTTAAAAAGCACACTTTAATATAAAGCTAACTTTATACTTTTGTCTAGCCCCCCCCCCCTGCTTATTTTTTCTACTAAGTAAAATGTATTACCTGCCCCTCCTGCTATTGCCTGGCCCCTGCTGTAGAATGCCTGCCCCCTCCCTGTAGAATTTCCACGCTACGGGGCTGCCACCATCCCCTAACATACACACAACAAATTTAATCATTAAATAACCAACTTCAAACTTGCACGCTAATTATAAAATTTAATTTGACATATATCGACACTTTATAATACTTTTATTTGTATTTAAACTTGTATGTCATTATTACATAGCTTTCTAACATTGGCATAATAATATATAAACATGTCAGTTTAATTTACGAAAGAGTTATAATTAATTGTTACAGATCCATTAAGCATTGGCATATATGTGTATTGAATTAGTTATTCAGACCAGTGTTTTGACATGTATCAATCACGTCAAGTAATGCGAGTTTTTTTTTTTAATCAATAACATTACCAAACATGTGTTTTTCCTGTACCGTAGATTCGGAACTCATGAGGTATATCAACCCCCTTTCCCTCTATCCCTGTCATAGTTTGCTACACTTCAACCCTCGTAAAGTCTTGTTTACCTCTACCCTCCATTTACCATCAAAATTAAAACACTCACGTCATTTCTATCTCATATTTGCCTTTTCCTTCATAAAACAATACAAAATAGCGAAAAAGTACTCGCTCCCTTATTTTTAACGCGTTTTTGTTTTCTTGATTTTATCCCCTTTCCCAGCCCAGTTACATTTTTGACACACTTCGCAGCCTCTCTCCCCACAAATATGATGCTACTTTGGCTAACCCAACCACTGTACCCCTCTGTCCCAAACAAACGGAACCTGACAATCAAACGTGTAGTATGCGTCTGCAAATGTTCACTAACTGTATCATTCAGGGTTATAAATTAGAATAAAAATGACATATTGTTTCAAGGTCATATAGATGCTATGATTTTATGTAAATGAGACGGTTTCTGTCTTCTGGTGTTTATTCTTGCTTTCAATCTTGTCTGATCTATTTCTGTTTGACATTATTTCATATAATAACATTGGCAGAATAATATTTTTTTCGTAACTTTGTCCACAACTCTGAAATAACAACACTTCGGTGACATTGAACGCATTTTGATGTTTGCGTTGAAATTTGATTTAATACATCAATTACGCGTTAATTGCAGTAAATCAGCCCTAGTTTTTAGGCATATGTTTTTTCCACATTACTAGGGGTGGGGAGTTGTGTGTGAATCGCGGCCGGGTTGGGGTGGGAAGAGTTACAAGGTAAGTGAACGGATTTTTACTTCAAATTGTACAGTTAAATTCGCTTATTTATCGATTAGGCGCTACTCTGAACTTTCAGAATTTAGGTAAAATTTACGCACTGGGGTGTTGCGTTAAAAATTGTCTTCACAATTTTTTTTACGCGTTAATCATGCGTTAGTGCAGTTTAATCATCAGCCTTAATATGTATATACCCAAATATATATATATATATATATACATAGAATAGAGAGAGAGAGAAAGAGAGAGAGAGAGAGAGAGAGAGAGAGAGAGAGAGAGGGAGAGATTAAAATACATTAGATAACGAACATGTTTTGAAATTCAAACATTTGGTGTGTTTGTGTATTTTATTGTTCCATCTCTATCTCGCCTTAATCAACCAATCACATCTAACGATACAATTCATGATGACACGGGTATTATCAAACCGCTAAAATTAGAAAATAAAAAAAATACAGAAAAAAAAAAAAAAAAAAATAAAATAAAAATAAAAAACAAAAAAAGCAAGCATTTTCAAAAATAAAGAGTGAACACCGACTCTTTACTCTCTGAGTAGTTTTTACTTTTACTGCATTTTATAAATAAAGAGTGAACACCGACTCTTTACTCTCTAAGTAGTTTTTACTTTTACTTTGCATTTTATAAATAAAGAGTGAACACCGACTCTTTACTCTAAGTAGTTTTTACTTACTGCATTTTATAAATAAAGAGTGAACACCGACTCTTTACTCTCTAAGTAGTTTTTACTTTTACTGCATTTTATAAATAAAGAGTGAACACCGACTCTTTACTCTCTAAGTAGTTTTTACTTTTACTGCATTTTATTTATTTTATTTCATTTACTTTTTAAAGCGGTTTTTTTAAATCTATTTTTAATGAACAGAAAAATTTGAAAATGTATCATTTAAAATACAGGGTGCTTTTAAAAACAATAATTTATATAGTTATTTGTAGAACAAGAAGAATTTTTAATTTACTCTTTCGTGCATTTTTATAAAACTTATTTTATCTTATAAAAGCTTCATTATTTTTTTTCCACTTTTTGCACTGGTGATATATAAAGTGATATATAAAGTGATATATAAAGTGATATATAAAGTGATATATAAAGTGATATATTAAGTGATATATAAAGTGATATATAAAGTGATATATTAAGTGATATATAAAGTGATATATAAAGTGATATATAAAGTGATATATAAAGTGATATATAAAGTGATATATAAAGTGATATATTAAGTGATATTTAAAGTGGTTGTTTTCCATCCTACATGATAATCAATAGGTTTTTTTACCCAAATACTACTTTTGTAGTTGAGCGGTTTCCTACTTAGCCTATTCCTAATGACGGATTTGATTATCTAATTTAAGATATTAAATTAGCTTGGCTAATAGTGTAGCAGCGCTGAATTATTCAAATGAAAATTGCAAGCTTAGAGATAAAAAGATAATAGCTAAAATGCAACTCTTTTATTAATTTTAGACTAAATCACCAACAGAGAAATAAGAATAGTTCTGCGAATTTTAAGAAACAATTCACAATAAGATGAATACACGATTACATCAAGGAGTATTCAACTGTTTCAGTCGAAGCTCTAACAGGGAGATGTTCTGTGATTTCACTGTTGTTGTAGAAGGTGTGAAGTTTCCATGTCACAGATTTGTGCTTAACGCATGCTCTGGATTTTTTGAGGCTCTATTGAGGTCTGACATGATAGAGCGTAGAAAAAAGACAGTCACTATCCAGAAATTTCTTTAGAAATCTTCAAATTAATACTGGACGTAATTTACTGCGGCTCTGATGTTTTAACGCAAGGGAGCATGATAGAAATGTGGAAAGCTTCACATCAACTACAGATGGAATTTCTAGTGTCTGCATGTGTGAAGATTTTGTCTTAAAAAATATAATTCTTGAAAACTGGCACATTGTTTACTATAATGCAAAACTACTTCTGTCATCAAAAGTTACTCAATTTGTTGTAAAATACATTGTGAAAAATTTCATTGCTGTTGCTAGTTCTACAACCTTCATAAAACTCCAATTTGAAGATCTACTTAAGATCATACAAAGTAATCAATTGTCTGTTGATGCGGACTCTCAGATTCAGGCAATTTTAAAATGGTGTGGAGAAGAAAGCGTAGAAAGGACACAAAAAAGTGAGGAAGGCATCTATAATGTACTCCATGTTGGAAGACTTAATGCAAGCTGTTAATATGTATTAAGAAGTCAGTAAAAAGTGTCTGGCCAGTTTGTTGACCAACAAAGTAATCCAGGAAAACAAAGAAGCCATCATGTTAGTAAACACACAAGCTAGCAGCCTGATCAATCCAATAGCATGTAGTGAGATTAGAGAACAAAACTCAAATAGTAATGTAAGGACAACTCATGGTCTAAATTCTTATGGTCTGGAAAAAAATTGCCTTTGTATTGCATTACTTTAACTGCAGTGGTGGTGGTTTTTATAGCGATAATTATATACTTTAAAATTAAAGATAATTTTGACTTACCAACAAAACACCCATACTTTGGAAAAAGAACATGAACATTTTCATCTAATTGGAAATTCTTGAATAAAACATTCCATCATTGGTTTCCCATTGTCTTTAATTTTTCAATTTGTCTGTCATAAACGTATTGTTGTTTTCATGATAATTCAGTTCTTTATTTGAATTATGAATCTGATGATCATTTAAGAACACAATTTTAGCAAAAGTGTCTTCCGGTCACAAACTAGTTTAAGAGTAACGAACTAAGTACCTAAATGCCGTAATCACTATCTAATTTTGGTGCTCCGCCTTCGTGATTGTTTTGTGGCTAACAAAATTAGACCAGTATCAATATCTTCTTTTTCGTTCAGTTAAATCGCAATATGATATTTAAAGAGATACAAGCAAATAAACACATCTATGTAGAAACCATCATTACGCACTCACACAACAGAATCAATTCATTGGGATGGGTGAAGCTGGATGCACTTAATAGCCCCTGCTGGGTGGATTTGATTAAAGCAACCACCCCCCCCCCCTTACTGTTGGTGATTGTCACGGAACACTATATTTAGCACGATTACAATAACAAAAAAAAAATAGCTTTGAAGATTTCGTTCAATGAGTAAACCACAGTTGCCAGCAGTCGAAAATTTCAGGAGTTTTAAACTGAGGACCAGAGACGAAACAGCGGCCTTCTGCCACACTGTGACGTTCAGATTTGTCTGATGTTAGGTTCCGATATGGTTCGCCATATATGAGCTATTTATGAGAGTTTGTGACTTTGATAACTTTATAACCCAACTCAACTACAACATAGATATGATAGAACAAACAGTAAATATATTTATATATACTGTAAGGTATTTTGTATTTCTAGCCCACACGTTCCACAAAAATGCCGCATAAAAATCACATAGAAGTCTAAATGAATTGTGAAAAATATGGAAACGTTCCGACATTTCTTAACTCACATTTCTTCAAGTAAAAAAAAAGTAAAAAACACAAAAAGTAGCATACTTTATAAATTTTAGCAGATAATGAAGGAAACATTTTTTAATACAAATAACTTTGAAACCTCCGCTTAATTCACATACAAAAATAAACATTATTTGCATTAAAAGATAACATTTTCTGAACTAAAAATGAGTTGCATGATTTTTTCAATAAGCCAATCCCTCAGCTCATATTGCGTGGACCTTCTCTAATTTTTCTTGCAACTCATTTCTTGAATCAAGATGCCGGTATGGCCTATAATGTATTACTAGGAATACAAGATTTTCTAATTGCGGCTTTATTTTTCTAATGGCTGTAATAATAGTGGATTAGCCTAAATTTAAATGTTTTCCAAAAACAATCAACCTTTCTCCGTTTTCCAATCGATCTAAAATTGAAATTTCTATTGCCAGTGAAGTTGTATGTTTTCTAGGCTTTTTCTTTCTTCATTGTACCTACAAAATTCTCTAATAAAACAATCCTTGGACTTTTTTATCTTTAAAAGCACTGCAAATAGTAGGTCACTACAGAATATTTATGTGTGGCTACCTTAGTTTATTTTCGATTTCAAGTAAATTTTGAAACTGACTGAATTTCCTTCGTCCCAAGTTAGTTTTACACATAAAACGAATTGTAATAAAAACAGAAATATTTTCTTCTTTTCATTAAATTTAGTAAATTACATTGGAGCTGTGGATTTACCGCACCTCATTAAATTTGAAAAATATGTCCGTTAACAAGCAATGCCATTTTTAACGAAGTGAAGTTTGATTATGTTCACCGTGTTCGTTTTCTGAGAAATTTAGCACTGAGTCGAAGAGATTATAAAATCTAGTCAAATGTATAACTTTTGACAGCAAGGACGGACTTCAGTATGAAGTATCAAGACATCCAATTCTTTATCATTGTCATAACAAAGTTGTCGATACAAGGTTTCTTTTTGTGATTTTTTGACTGTTTTACTGACAAACTGTTGAGCTGTGTTCATGGCTGGTGCACTGTCCGTAGCAAATGGCATCGTTTTTTGAAGCGTATCTCTTTTTCTGTAAAAAAAAAAACGAACTCTCTAAACACCCGGAATATTGATTCTCCCTTCAAATTATCCAAGATATTTTTTTTAAATAATATTATTATGAATGCTATACAAACATATTATATCAGCTGATGGCGTCATTTAAACTGGACAGAAAAGCAGGAAATGCTGGAACAGGATTATGTTTTTTCTTGATGCAGCTGTTGTGAACTCTTGTTTATTGTACAAACCTGTTAACAAAATTACTTTAAATATATTAAAAGTGTAGTGTGCTAAGGTTTTTGTTGCTAACGCGCTTGTACACACTGTTATACCAAATTCTTCATTCCTTCCGAAGCCAGTATGCACTACAAGACCCAAGGTTTCTCTGGAAGTTCGCAGCTGCAATTCAAAACACCTAAAGAATCAAAAGACGTTGTGCTTTCTGCAGCATAAAAACAGAAGAGAGAACAACTTGGGGCCTCAGTTTGCAAAGTGGCCCTTTTACTTGGGTGGAGAAAGTGTTACAGAGACTATCACAGATAATGTAGTTGTTACATGGTGGAACTATACATGTCCCACAGATAATGTAGTTGTTACATGGTGGAACTATACATGTTCCACAGATAATGTAGTTGGTACATGGTGGAACTATACATGTCCCACAGATAATGTAGTTGTTACATGGTGGAACTATTCATGTCCCGCAGATAATGTAGTTGTTACATAGTGGAACTATAATGTCCCACAGATAATGTAGTTGTTACATGGTGGAACTATACATGTCCCACAGATAATGTAGTTGTTACATGGTGGAACTATACATGTCCCACGATAGAAATGTTTACAAAGTCATTTTTTTTTACTTTTTAGTGCCTTTGTATGTCATTATATGTCAATAACTATTAATAGAACTTGATTTTATTTGGATTGGGAAAAAAATTCCTGTGCAATTTGAGTTTGTTTTTTTTTTCATGAATTTTCTATGCTTCAAAAAGTAAAAACAGGCTATGTGTTTGTGGTTTACAGTACGTGGAGAAATCTCCACGGACAAAACTTCCATTTGACAAAAATCACCATAGGACGAAACTCCCACTGTGAAAATTATATGTAATATTTGACATAAAAAATTCAATTATATAGTATTATCTATTTATTGCTACTAGTGAACTCATTTTAAGAAATATTTACTTCAGTATATTGTTATCTATTTATTGCTACTAGTGAACTCATTTTAAATATTTACATCAGTATATTGTTATCTATCACCCACGGTTTTAATTTTAGTAATGATAATTGTTATAAAAATATTAGTTTTGTTGTACTTTTATCGACTTTTATAAAAGCTTATTTTGTATATTTATTTACGTTAGAGTTTGAAAAAATGATTTTTTTTTTAATTTACTGAATTTTGTTTGTCTAAACAGCTTCAATTTCGCGACATTTCGACCCCCGTGACACTTCGTCCCACAATAGCTCGACCCCGCGACACCTCGGACTATTCGAACCTGTCAACTGAGCAAATAAATATTTGAATTATTATTTCTTTAAATATGTTTATTAAATTTGTTCAAACTATGTAATTAATTGTTTAAGATATTTGTATTAGTTTTGTTTTAACCTTTGTGCTTAATTTTTAGAGCATTTTCGAAAAAAAAAATGCTCTATTGTCCCCGTTTTGTCTGTCTGTCTGTCTGTCTGTCCGTCATCACCCTAGATCGCAACAACCATAAGTCCTAGACCCATGATGTATATATTATTTAGTAAGTCTTGGCCTGCCATGTGTGCAGCAAAAGTTCATTTCGCGATCTGACCTCTGAGGGCGTAAAAGGGGCTTTTTAAAGTACCGTTTTTTACTATATAAGCTAAATTAACAAATAGAGCGCCCTATATCTCAGCAACCATAAGTCCTAGACCCATGATGTATATATCATTTTGTAGGTCTTGGCCTGCCAAATGTACATCAAAAAGTCCATTTCGCGATCTGACCTCTCAGGGCCAAAATATAAGAGTTTCTTATATACCGTTTTTGCTTATATTTTAAATAATAATAATAAAAGCTAATCAAAGGGCGTAATCATTATTTATCTTTGTAATAGTTATTCAACATGATTACTTCCCTCTCTAAATTTATCTAAATACATATGCGTGGAGCAATATTTATGGCTGTAACCCGGGAAAAAAAAATACGGATTCCGTCCGAAATTGCTCTAAAATGTCCTTTGTTCGAAACGGAAAAGACTTAAATTGCTTGTTTAAATATATGTACACACTGCAAAGGGATAGCGAAAACAGAAAACAGTGCACTCATGCAACAAAGCAAAAGGAATACATAGAATTTTTAGAGCATTTTCTAAAAAAAATTCTCTATTGTCCCCGTTTTGTCTGTCCGTGTACACCCTAGATCTCAACAACCATAAGTCCTAGACCCATGATGTATATATCATTTTGTAGGTCTTGGCCTGTCAAGAAATGAATTTTTCCATTTCGCGATCTGACCTCTCAGGGCCGTAAAAGGGGCCTTAGTACCGTTTTTTACTATATAAGCTATATTAATAAAGGAGCGCTATATCTCAGCAACTATAACATAAGTCCTAGACCCATGATGTATATATCATTTTGTAGGTCTTGGCCTGCCATGTGTACATCAAAAGTTCATTTCGCGATATGACCTCTGAGGGCCGGGCTTCAGGGCTCCTAAGGGGCTTATATATTATATATACACCTTGTACGTTCAATAGCCCGTTCATTTGGTGCGAAATACTGCAGCACGTAGTTTCACCAAGATTTATTAAGAAACTCATCAAATGAAATAGTAAGCTTGTGTTCTGAGTTTAATTGAAAGTATCAGAGCTATGCAACAATTGACGGAGTTTTCGGACGATTAAATGACTATAATTTCGAATGTTTTCAATTATGAGTCCTATTTCAGTAACCACAAACCACTTGTAGTTAGATTTAAGAGACAATAATTTTTTCTCAAATATAAAGAAACGTCTTTATAATTTTTTTTTTACAGATATATGCATTACACAATTGAATTTATAAACATTTCCAAAATTTACAAATATTTACTGAAAGCTAACAAACGTACTGATACATAACACGAAAATGCGCTAACTTACGTCCTGTGTCCAGAATGGAACAGGCTTAATTGCTTGTTTTATTATTGTACACAATTTTAATGTTTCGCAAAATTACAGATGAGCTAGAAAATACATCATAAGTACACAATTACTAAAAGTAAATCAATAGTGGAGCTCAGAATTTTTGTTATGATTAGCAAAATGAATTGGGAAATAACACAAACAGAACAAGTAATTTAATGGGCCTAAATTATCCGCTGACAATTTTCAAATATTTTGTTTCAATTAAGAGTAAAGTTGTTTGTAGAGATCCTCACCACTGTCGGTAAGTTTATGTTCATCATATTCGATCTATCTTTGAGCTTGTTAATCTTTATGCAAGAATGGCTCTGTTCACAAAATATGTTGATCCAATTATACAAAATGTTTTGTCGCCAAATCTAATCACGCTAGAGTGAAGCACATTACATACCTTTTATTTTAAGACGTGTACATTAGTTTATATTAGTTCACGTCAAAACTCTATAAACTAGCCCATGGTCCTGTCCATGGGTCATATAGGTGAACCTAATGTGGATCACAACTCCAAAAGTTTACCCACTCCTGGCGTAGGGCATCAGCAGACCTAAATCTGGCTCTGCTTACCTTCGTTTGAGTTGTGTAGATAAATGATAAGAAAACTAATTAAAAGTTTAGAAAATAAAGAAAACCTATTAAAATATTTCATTTATTAAGCATTTGAGGACAAAGCTAAAGCCCAAAATTAGGTGGAAGTAATTAAAAGCTTAAAATAAATTAGAAAATGCTCAAAATAGAATAACAAGATTTGATGTCAGCCACAAACAAGTGAAACTGATTAAAACAAATAATAAAAATAGAAATATTGCAATTCAAGTTATTTTTGTGAAGCTAGTGGACCACACATTTAAAGAATCTACGCTCAACCCCAGCACTTTCTGCTGTCACAAATACAGTGTTCAAATATTGAGTTGATTGCGGCTTCTATTAATATTTGTTTTTTATTACCATTTCGGATTTTTTCCACTGAGTCTACATAAATAATGCTTGTTTTTGGCTCTTAATTGCATAGAATAAAAAATCGACTGTGGCTTTCTGAATGGGCTCATGTCTTGTCTTCAATGAAATATAGTTTGAAAAGAGAAAAAGTACACTAGTCTTTTTATATATATATTTTAAGTTACATATTTTCAAAATTTGAAACTGATTATATATTTAGTTTTTTTTTTTAAAAAGTCAGTATTGATTCATGTTAAATTCACTTAAATCTCAATTTATAAAAATGTCTCTCAAACTAATAACAAACGTTTTCATTTTTATATAGGTATTGACGTCATTAAATTTTCTAATCTAGTTACATTTGTTTCATTTTTTTCTTAAAATTTATGAGCTGCATAAACAAACAAAGAAATTTTTAACACGAAAAATTCTATTAGCATTTTTTAGCAGAAGAGAATGACTGGCTTTTTTGTGGTATAATTAAGTTTTTTAACTGATTTAATTTTCAGTCAGTCAAACCAAAACTCTAAAAAAAAAGCCAATATTGTAAAATATGCAGTCATCAATAATATTTATATGTTGTGTTTTTTATGTTTCCTTACACAAAAGTATCATTGATTTGATGTGTTTTAGTACACACCGCTGCACTCTGAACTATGGTGAGGGTAAAAGTTGGGTAGAACAAATACTATACCTTTAGTTTAGCTTATACCAGTGTTCCCCAACCTTTTTCTCGCCACGGAACGGTCAACGTTTGATAATCTCACTGCGGCCCGTTGAAAAGGGGGGCGGCGTTAATTATTTCTAGTCTATGGAAAGTCTCACAATCACGAGATAAATAAATAAAAAGAAAATAATTTAATGTTTCTTGGGCGGCCCAGTAACATGTGTTCCACAGACCGGTACCGGACCACTGGTTTATAGGATCTAATGATAAATATCACATCATTACAGGGTTTTATAAAAAAAAATCTAGATATATCAGATATGTAGTTATATAGAGCAGTTTTCTCAGCACTTGTAGTAGAAGATCAAATTACCATTAGTCCAGCACAGGTGATAAGATAACTAAAAATGATAACAATAGTTATCTTCTCTATCACGCGAGTTGGATGTAATAAATTTACACTATGTACTAATTCGTTTTTATATCCCGTCTTCCGTCAATCCCGCACAATGGCGTCAACTGAAAGGTAATGTTTTACGTTGTCCTTAAAACTGAATACAATCGTAGGGACAGTATTTTCAACATGAGCATTTCTACGCCCAGGGCGAGGGCAAGTTATTTGGTAAAAATTATGATGGTTGATATTCTTTTCTTGTTGTTGACTATTATTTTGATATTTAAATTTCATTTTGAAAAATTACCTGAGCATTATGTTAATCCTTATTTCTCGATTATTTTGTTTTTAAGTGGTAATTTGCATCCATTTTTCATGCAAACAAATTATGCGTTTGTTTGTTTGTTTTTTGTTTTGTTTTTTTTAAATCGTGACTTCACTCCCTTTTTTAATTACACCAATTTTTTGTTTATTAGTCAGCTACACATTGAGCCTAACGCTCATGTTCCGCATTTGTCCCATTAATACACATAATTAATGCTGTCATGGGTATATTATCTGATTATTACAAATGCATTATACAAAATATCAATTTATCTAATAGCCAATATAAATATACTAGCTGTACCCTGCAAAACATTTGCATAGAGTTATATCCCCTTAGGCTTGATCGGTAGGCTAGGTTATTTTTTGGTTTCGGGCAGATCCGATTTTTTTCATGGTTGTATTTTAAACTGGAATACTGTTGTATCAATTCTTTACTTTCGATTTAACGCACACTGGAAATGAGTATGATTATATATGATATATGTATATATATATATATATATATATATATATATACTAGTTGAAAAAGTCTGCTGAAGCTGGCTGCTACCTGCGATTTTGGAATTCCCCAGACTATTTTTAGCCGAGCAAGCTGAGTTAAGTAATACCTCACCTTTCCCACATAAATAAAACAATCCACCTCTCATACTTTCCCCCTGCTTGTAGTTACGTAGTTGCCCCCCCTCCCCATTTAGCCTGAGGAAGACGAAAATTTTGGAATTCCCCAGACTATTTTTAGCCGAGCAAGCTGGCCACAATACTGTTACAACTCTTTATTCTGTTTATAAAATCAAAATAACACACAGGCGTGGATTCCAAGAGTATTTCTTCTATCAACAAAAGACATAGACAACAACAATAACAACGCCACTCTTTTCTCTGCCGGTTCCTACGTCACTTCTACTACTGCGTCATCGCGTTCACTCTGTAGACTGTACGGTGCGCACCGAGAGGGGTCGTAACCCTGCCCCCTCTTAAATCTGTCCGTCCCGGACAGGTCAGTTCTCACAACAGTATCTGTACAGTCTGTCCACATGAACCACTTTCATCTTGGTGCGGGTGTTTCTCTGTATTCTGTATACGACGTCGTTAAGTCTCTTTATGACCCGGTAGGGAGCCCTCCCAGTCCCTCTGCAGTTTTGGGGATCTTCCTTTACGTCTCTGTGGGTTGTAAAAAGCCAAACTAGGTCTCCCTCTTGAAAACCAGACGAGTTTGCCCGTCTGTCTTATCTGGTTTTCATAGTGTCACTAGCGATTTTGATCTTTTTCGAACCATAGAATGTAGTTCCTTAAGTCGAGATCTCAGTCCATTGGCATAATCTGTTTCCATGGATGGAGCGTCCCTGGGAAGCTTGAACAGAAGGTCACAAGGTAAGCGGAGTTCCCGGCCAAACACCTATCGTTGATGGCGAATGACCCGTCGTTTCGTGGGTTGCTCCTCGGTAGGCTATCAGAAACAGTGGTATGTGAGTGTCCCAGTCGTCCTTGCGGTCATCTGCCAATTTTGCCAAGTGCTGCACCAGCGTCCTGTTAAACCTTTCGACCATCCCATCCGATTGTGGATGTAACGGGGTTGTTCTTGTCTTTTGAATCCCCAGGATTTTGCGTATCTCCTGAAATAATTTTTATTCGAAGTTTCGACCCTGGTCCGAGTGGAGCGCCATCGGGACTCGAAACGACTTGATCCACTCATTAACCACTATGTCCGCCCATAATTTTGGCCTCCTGATTCGCCATAGATAAAGCTTCTGGCCACTTGCTGAAATAGTCTTTGATAACCATAAAGATAGCGGTGCCCTTGCCTGGTCTCCGGGAAGGGTCCTGCAACGTCTATAGCAATTCTCTCAAAAAAAGACTCCAGTAAAGTACTGCTGCATGCGGCCCCGAGGTTTTTGTTCCTCAGCCCTTTTGTTGCTGCACACTAATTGCATTTTCTACACCAGTCCTCTACATCCTTCCGGTACTGGAACAAGTAGAAAATGCGGCGCACTCAATGTCTTGTTTACTCAAAAGATGACCGCCTTTTACACCATTGTGCATCTATTTTAACACTTCGACCACTCTCGACTTCGGGAGCAACAATTGCATGCGGTGAGAGCTGCCGTCAGTTGACTCCCAAACCCGTTTGATGATTGCCCAACTAGGCCTTCGTAGCGGCACTCTTTTCCGCTACTCTCAGCCAGTCCGACCTTTGTCCTTCTTCTTTCACAAAGAATGGGAGCCAGAGTCCTCATCCTTCAGCTGATCCTAAGATTCATATCAGACCATGGTTCTGAAGCACCTAACTCCAATCGTGCACAACACTCAACATCAGTTTCTTTTCCTCTAACTTTGACAGTTTTGCACTCCAGCTTACAAGGTCGACGTGAAAGGGAATCTGCATTATTATGCATCGATCCCCTGCGATGTTGGGTATCGAAGTCGTAAGTCTGCAATCTTTCAATCCAACGAGCAATATGTACCTTCTTGGCTCTTGGCAAAGGACAAGAGCCACTTCAGTGCTGCATGATCTGTTCTCAAAAGTAAATTTTTGGCCATACAAATACTTGTGGAAGTGTTTTGTGCATCTACAACTGCATCTCGTCTGGTTACACAATAGTTCCTCTCAGCTTTTGACAGAGTTCGACTGTAAAAGGATACGACATTTTCTATGTCATCTATCGCCTCCGGGACAACACAGCACCTAACCCGGTATTACTAACCCAGCATCTGTATCAAGTATAAATGTTTTACCGAGGGACTGGGTAAACCAGTACTGGGGAAGAGCTTAGTGCATTCTTTAATTTGTCAAAAGACTGTTGGCATTCTTCTCTCCAAAGAAATGGCTTCTTTTGCTCCGTGAGCCGATGAAGTTCTCTGGCAATGTTGGAAAAGCCCGGCACAAACCGACGATAAGTATGTGCAGAGTCCCAGGAAGCTTCGAAGTTCATGCACATTTGTTGGTTTTCAGGGTCAGTACTTATGCCATCGTTGGACACAATATGACCCAGATACTTCACTTTCTTTCTAAAAAGTGAACGCTTCTGTGGACCGAGTTTCATCCCGGCACTCCGAATACGCGGAAAACTTCTACTTAGGTTTGCAAGGTGCTCGTCAAACGTCTTCAATGACGAAAATGTCATCAAGATAAACAAGGCATGTCTTCCAGCTCAGACCCTGTAATATGTGCTCCAGTAGCCGTTCAAAAGTTGCAGGTGCGTTGCATAAGCCAAACGGCATAACAGTAAATTGCCATAGGCCGATTGTTACCTGTCGAAAAGGCGGTCTTCTCTTTATCCTTGGGATGTAACTTAACCTTCCAGTATCCACTTTTCAAATCAAAGTGGAAAAGATTTGTGAGCCTGTGAGTGTATCTAAGTTTCATCAATACGGGGTAGTGGATAGCTGTCCTTGTACGTAATCTCGTTCAATGCTCTGTAGTCTACACAAAAATCTGCATGTTCAATCCTTTTTCTTTACCAATACAATAGGCGAACTCCAAGGACTGTTAGACTGTTCAATAACTCCCTGTTTATGCATTTGTTCTAGCATGTCGGTTGCATCTAGTTGCTTTGATAACGGTAGACGGCGTGGTGACATCTTTCGTATTGGCTTAGCACTTCCGGTGTTGATTCGATACTGAACCAGTCTCTGTTCTCCCCGCAATCCTTTTCTTCAACGGCCATGATATCTGCATAATCCTGCAGCAAGCCTTCTGCCTTCTGATAGTCACTCAAAGGTAAATCCTTTCACCAGTCGAACAAAAGTTTCTCTAGCAATTGATTCTTTCATAACCCTCGGCTACTAAATTGCAGTCGACCTCGCAGTTTGTTATAGAATTGACCTCATCACAAAAGGCGATGACGCTGTCTTTTCGTAAGGTTTGGTCAGAGTTTGTGATGTTCATTACTCGTACTTGTACCAACCTGGAACAATTGATTGTCACCACCGTTTTCCCAACAGCAAGTCCTCGACTATTTCCATGATCAGCCTCCACTATGACCGTTTTTATTCCATCTCCACCCATAGTCCAGTTTACCCCAGATGATAAACTCCGACTGAGCAGGCACACTTATGTCTTCAATGAGTAGTATCCTCTTTATAACATTCTCATCATCCTCTTTTCAAGAAGGGGAAATTCTTTTTCCCACACTGTAATGTGCCTACGCCAATGTTCAGTGAAAGGCCATATAAGTGCATGAAGTCTAGCCCCAAAATGCATTTGTCGACAATGTCAGCCACCAAAATTCATTAAAAGAACAATTCATCTCCTAGTTGGAATTCAATTTTAGTCCGTCCCAAGATCGGCATTAATTCACCACTTGCTGTCTTTAATAAATGTCCACTCACGTTATTCAATTGTATTTGACTACATCGGGTCGCAGGATTGAGCGTGATGCCCCAGTATCCAATAGAAATCTACACTCAAACTGTCCAATTTTTCTTTAACGATACAGGCTTGATTTAATCCCAAGAGTTGCAATAGGAATGACGACTTTACGGGCTTTGTTGGAGTGTTTGCTAGCTTTCGCCCTACCTCCCTGGTAAAGTTCCGGCGGTTCGTGAGCTGGGGGTTTCTGTTCCGTCCGGCGGAAGCTGCCTCTGTCTGGACAGTACCGCCAAACATGACTAGGAGGCGCCAATACAATTCCAGCAGCGAATATCACTCATATCAGCATTCCTCGAATTGTCGATCATCTTTTGCTCTTTTGAGGTAATGACCTCTTCGACCACCTTGCGTTAATTGATGTTAATTTTGCTCATCTTCATCAACTTCCAGTTGCCTGGCATGGCGGTCAGTCCTGGATGCGTTCTTAGCTGCTTCGTAAGACAGAGCATACACCAATGCTTCACTGGCCTTGCGTTTCCCACTTATCGTAATGGCCTTTTTAGGTCTGGATCACGAATGGCATCGATGAAAGTGTCGGTTATTATGACGTCCAGAAATTCCTGTGCCGCGGCAGGGTAAGACAGGCGCGCTAACCTTTCAATATATGTGTTTAATTCCTGCTAAGATTCCCGATTTTAGTCGCCTCGATTTCAACTGAGCTCTGAACACTTCTTGCATGTGCTCGTCGCGTACCGTAACTCTAGAGCTTTACAACAGCTTGATAATTTCCCGGGTCGTTGACAGTTCGGAGCAGCTTCAGAACCTTACCTCTAAGAGCCAAGACAAGGACCGTAGCTTTGTCTTCTTCTCTGGTCCAGTTGTTTATTTGCACTGCTGCCTCAAACTATCTCTTGTATACGGACCATGAAATTGTGCCGTCAAATGTAGGCGAATGGGCATCTTGCCTACGGTTGTTGGGGTTGCAGTTTGTGTCCAACTGAACTTTCCTCAGTTCTTCCCTGATATCTCCAATCTCTCCATTATACCTGGCAGTTGTGTTCTTGATCTGAGCTTGGATTTCCATTATCCGGCCGTTGACCTTTTCGTTAATCTCAACCTTCACCTTCTCAATTCTAGTGTTGAGATCTTCCTTCAGATCTCCTATTTCGTCTGCCAACTATTGCTTGAAAGTAATTCTTTCCTTTCATTCTTAAGTAATTCTTTCATTTCATTCTGGCCTTCTTTCATTTTCTTCTTAATTATTCAATTTCAGACTCAAAACGGTGGCTCTCAGTATCATTTCCTTCCTTTATCAGAGCATCCTTTAGTCTAGGAGGTCAGTGCTCCTTGTTGCCGTCAGTAGGAGGCCCCTATTTCTTCTATCAACTCTACAACTAGAGGTTTACTTAACTTTCTTTTTACCGGCCATTTTCAAAAAAAAAATAATTCCGACTTCTGACACCAATGTTACAACTCTTTATTCTGTTTATAAAATCAAAATAACACACAGGCGTGGATTCCAAAGTATTTCTTCTATCAACAAAAGACATAGACAACAACAATAACAACGCCACTCTTCACTCTGAACTGTACGGTGCGCACCGGAGGGTCGCAACAATACGATATGAAAAGAAATATCAAAGAGATGCAAGAAATACTGCAATAGAAAAGAACATTTATCTTTTGAAGACAATACACCATATTTTTAGTGTACGGACCATTTGGCCTGATTACACCACATTTTAAGTGTGCGGACCATTGGCCGAGGGAGAATGACTGATCCGAAAATTTCCAGTTCTGGAATTCCCCAGACTAGCTTTTTAGCCGAGCAAGCGAACTAATACAGTGATGTACTTTTCATTTCGTGCTATGTCGTGTATTGTAACGTGCATACATTTAGCTATTATTGCCATGAACATTCTATACACCGCACGGTATGAAAAGTACATGGGAAAGGGATACACCCCGAATCTACCGGTCTTCTACGTTAGTCGATTATGTTTAGATATACAGTGAGAGGGGGTTATAGTTATTAAATAGAGAGATATAAATAAACACATAGCTAAATAGACTAATTTACTATAAAGATTTTAAAAAGTAATAATGTTTACAATGAAATAGTATTCGATTCTTAATAATACGCACTAATGTTGTTGTCTTTTTTCAAACAATTCTTCTATTTTTATAGATCGATACTCACACGGAGAGACCCGCTCTACAGTGACAGTGACAGTGAAAGTTACAGTGACAGTGACGAAGAAGAATATGAATCTGCTATTATGGAAGCAGACCAGGATATAAGAAGAGAAATTCATCAGCTTTCACTGAAGCTTTCGTTTGGAAATGGTTCTGTGACTTCACTGTAGTCGTGGAGGGTGTAAAGGTCAAATGTCACAGGTTCATACTCAATGCATGATCGGGATTCTTTGAGGCCCTGTTTATGTGTGAGCGGCGAGAAAAGAGAGTCACCATTCAAGGAATTTCTTTTGAAATTTGTATGCTCATTCTTAATGATATATACAGCGGCTTTAATATTTTAACAGTTGAGAACATGTTGGACGTTTGGAAAGCATCGCATCAACTAATCATAGACTATTTAACAACTAAATGTGAATATTTCATAATTGAAAACATTAGTGAAGAAAATGTTTTTCAATCTATTTCGTAGCCAAACAACTGGTTTCAGACAATGTAAAACATTGTTTGTCTAATTACATGACTTCCAACTTTTCCTCTATCGTTCTTTCTGATAGCCTTGCCCAACTGGCATATGAAGATTTCCTAAATATTTTAGAAAACATTGAGCAAGAAAGGTAATTTTAACGTCCAACACATTCAGGCGATCTTAAAATGGAGTGGAGCTATTGAGAAAAAGGCTCATTGCAACAAAAAATATAGCCCCAACCTGAAAAAACTGAAAAGTTTGATTTTAGCCTTGGATCTCTCTAAAGCTAGTCCTGAATGTTTGGCTGCCATAATGACGAACGAATTCATCATCAAAGATCAAGAGCTTATCACAGAAATTAACAAACATGTGGCAAAGTTCTCAATCAAAGTATGAATCAATCCAGGTACAAAACTATGTCTTTTAAAATATGCACACACAAAAAATATGAAATTGTCATGTAAAAGTTCCCTTAGCTGCAACGGAGCCATCGGGGCAGATGAAGTGTAGAATTCATCTGTTTCTATAACCTCGGCATATGAAGGGATTGTGTGGTTAGCACAACGCACCTTAACTCTAACCCCAACATAAGTCAGGTACCCATTTAAAGTTGGTTGGACTTGTGGGACGACTTTGAAATAAATTTCACCTAGAAAAATTCCATGGGCCTCACCGAGGATCGAACCCAGGACTCCCTTTAATACTAATCTTATATTTTATTTATTATTGTAATCTTTTAATAATTAAAATTCAGTTAGGCCCTACAAATGGTGGTCTGCCGATTTTATTCCACTGCATGACATTTCTATACGGTTAATTTTCGAAAGGGGGGTTGGAATTCCCCCATAAAGATCCACATTTCTCAAAATTATGATCAAATAAGTTAGATATCTAATAAAAGAATAACGATTATGTAATGTTCACTGATCACGCTACCTACTAAACAGTTTTAACAGGTGATTTTGAGAACCAGCCATTAAATACCATCAGACAAGTGAAATTGAGAAGAAATGTCTAAATTTACCCCTAATTGAATCTCGTACATGGTGTTTATGATGAATCTCTTTAATTGAGAATTATATAAAAGGAGTATCTAGGATTTAACTAAATCTCAGAGTCAGGTGAGGGGCCCTAACCTCCCATGATAATGTGTTCTATGTTTTATATGTTTGTTAAGTTTGTAAAGAAAGAAAAAAAAAAATTGGCTAGATTTTCCAATAAGCTATTGTAGATAGAGTGACATCAAAAGTAACATTTTAAAGTATCGGCTTGATATACATAGTGAAAAAATCTAATCACACACAAAATCTTTCTCTTTTAAATATGAAAAACGAAGATACTTTTGGCAAGTGGTGGACGTGGAGGGCACTGCCCCTCAATGATTTTTAAACAAATAAATAAATCATGTTGTATAATTCTCAGAACCATGAAAATGTGCAATATCTTTTATAACGCATGCATATCTAGTCATGCTAGCAGTGGCAGTACCAAAAAAATGCCGCCAAACTCCTAAAACCGGAGGAAGGCTTCTGTGTTCATAATACCTTACCACATATTCTGTTGTAATTGGTCAACTCCGGTACTGAAAATTAAAAAAAAGATTCAATGCTTTGTGATTTTTGCGAAAGTCTACAGAAACATAATATGTCTATGATATAAATCAAATCAATTTTTTTAATGGGCTGTTCACAAGCTACACTTACTGACTTTGGATTTATTACAAGAAATATGCCCATTTTTTTATTTAAAATTAAAATGCCTCATTTCTATTTCATTCCATAATTATTATTTACTCATAATTTTGATTGAAAGTTTAAAAAAAACGAAACGGTTTAATGAAGTCAATTCTGTTTATTTCAGATCAAATAAAGAAGTTTTCAATAGACCGGGTACAGAAAATGTTCAAAAATATTTTGTTTCAAAACCTTTATATGATCGCTGCCTTTTTGACTGCTTGACTGAAGTTGCCAAAGCAAGAAATGTTCTGCGATTTCACGGTTCGTTGTTGGCGACGAAAAATTTCCTTGTCATATGTTTGTTCTTAAAGTCTGTTCTAAATATTTTAAGGATCTATTTGACACCATCTGTTTGAAGGAGGGACAAAATATGACAACTATTGAAGATACTTCCCCAAATATTTTCAAGATGATTTTATTTTCTATTTACAGCGGTTCTAATATCATAAACGAAGACAACATTTTAGAATTGTGGCACTCAGCGCATAAGCTACAAATTACTTTTTAAGAACAAGCTGCGAAAACTTTGTAATAGCAAGAATCACATTCAAAGAACTGTCATATCATTTATCAACACTCGATGTTATTAGGTTCAGTGAACGTCAAAGTTGCAGTCCTGACATACTTTTTCACACAACTTTCAATCAGTCGTTTTGTCAAATAACTTTTCGAAACTTCTTTTTAGAAGCTGTTTAAAGACGCTGCAGAACAAAACACTGCAAGTTTCAACTGATTTACAGATAAGCTCTATTCTTATGTGGTCTACGTGCGGACGAGGAACAAGCTCAAGAAACCAACGATAACCTTCAGCATTTGGGAAAGCTGATATCTGTGGATTTAGAATATGCTAGGTTGAATGTTTAATAACTCTTTTAAAAAACAAATTCATACAAAACAATGACGAAGCTTTAGCATTAATTAATTCTCATTCGGCAAAAATTATAAAGAAAATTTTTCAATATTCGGAGGATGACTGATACATATAGAAATGAATTGATGAGGTGTTAAGAGATTAGACCAAAACAGATAAAAGAGATTGATAAACATTATGACCAATTGATACTAGTTTTTATTAAGAATATATTTGATGAATATAATGTATGTTTATTCAAATACGCATATATTTATTAAAACGATGCAATGAGAGTTGTTTTTATAAAACTAGTTAGTTTGCATTTATTAAACACGTTCTCTCTAGCAAACATATCTTCACATATAAAACCACATCATTTGATATGAAAAAATATTATACAGATTTTAATGATTGGCTATAAAAAGAATCGATTAACCGGCTTGGGACAAACCTTAAATCGGAATATACAACCTATGTAAAATGATATTTTTTGGAATAAAAATGAGAATTCATAATAAAAACGTTATTTTAAATTGTTTGATTTGAGCCGTAAGTTAGGGTATTATAAGAAACTATACGGCCTCGGAGCTTAGTGTGAGTTTCATTTACAGGGCTGAGCATAGTAAGTGGAATCTTAGTATCATTGGGGGAGGGGAATTTGTCTTTTTAAAATCAGTTTTTTTTTCTATTTTGTAATACTTTATTGTTCATTTAATCTTCATCAATATTTTTCAAACAAATAATAACAAAGTGAAAAAAATATATAAATAAATGATATTAAATATTGTGTTCAAACTTTTTTTCAGCAGAAATAACATAGGCGAAAATGTTTTTTTTTAGATAAATTAAACGATTGCATATAAATAGGAACTGATACTGATTAAAAAAAATAAAATGAGAAAAAAAATACGTCGAGTCAATCAGAATCTTTTGGATATGCAAAATAGAAGCTGCCTACGGCCCATATTATCAAAGGGCCCCCAATAGAGACCCAAACCAGATTGCACATTTTGCCGTAACCTAATATGAATTCCAAGATGT
The DNA here is from genome assembly GCA_021962125.1 of Bulinus truncatus. Classification (NCBI taxonomy): domain Eukaryota; kingdom Metazoa; phylum Mollusca; class Gastropoda; family Planorbidae; genus Bulinus; species Bulinus truncatus. The sequence continues at coordinate 3,628,219 of JAGDYQ010000026.1, forward strand.
ATTTTTTTGTTTTAAATGAAAACTTTCCATGGTCCCCAGGCTGGATGTAAGTGGGGTTAGAGAATCGGCAGAGAGAAAGAAAGAGCAGAGTCCCCAAGTTTTACTTCTGCATAAGTCTCCAAATACGAAATAGCGGCTTGGGTTGAATTTGATGAAGTTGTGTGCAACTTTTCAAAAACTAAAATGAATATTTAGATGTTCAATTGACTTTATTCTTTGCTGGAACTAGCGCCCGATGAGTTTACTTTACATGCTAATAGATTCAAGATGAGTGAGAAATCGAAAATGATTATTACCAATCAGCTGTAGCACTTGCTGCAATATTAAACATAATACTAAGAATTTTGTATATAATTTAATATGTCCAAATTAGTTTTAAGCTAATTGGGAACTTATTGGGGTAAGGGGCTCCTAGTAGATTCGCGACACCACTACACATTTTGATACATGAGTACAAGGACAAAGAAAATCTTTGTTTTGAAAATGTTTTAATTTGAATATTAATTAAAGGCATTTGAGCATAAGTACATTATCAAATGTTATAAATATTCCTATTATACATTAGTCGTATACAATGTATTCTTTCTTATTGTTGAAATAAATAAAGTACTTATTAACGATTTTGCTTGCTACGTATTTTGCCAAATGAAAAGTTTTTAAGCTGGTGGGTTAAGAGAGGTGATTTTGGCATTTTGTTATACAGATATGGTCTTGTGATTTGACATAAGAGGGTGAGGGGGCAAGCTTTGATAACTTTTGGGTTATATAATTTGTGAAGGGCTCCTTAATGTTTCTTCATTTTTATTACAAGGTACACACTCGTAATTGCACACATATATATGAGGTACACGGGAATAAAAGGGATTATTTTAGTGTTTCATCGGAATAAAATGCTGCATTTATGGTACGTGAGCTGTACGCTTAAAAATTGAATGAATTGGTCCGATGGTATTGAAATTATGAATATAGTGGTCCTGGAGCTAAGGAAGGTTGCCCGCTGCTCTACACAAACATATAACACAAAAGCCCAGTTTTGTCCTTTGTCAAGGGCCCTTTGAGGAATCCTTTAGGGTTGTCGTCTATGAGTATGAGTCGTCGACTTATTTGGACTCGTATTTATATTTTTGTCTCCGCCACAGCGTTTCAGATGACCAAAGAAACGTACAACGCGCGAAAAAGTAATAAACAAAGGTGTGTGTAACAATAAGTGCAAGATTATTTACATCAAGCCACCAGTCCTAAACACGGTCTGGTGGCTTGAATAGATATAACAAAATAAAATCCACCAAAAGTGAATAGTCCGTCCTCTATCTCTCTCTTCCGTATTCGACCGTTCTCCTCGAGAGACCTAAGTCGAATGCCTTTCTCACGTTTTCCCTCACGCTTCCAGACTTGCACACCTGACCCCTCCCCTGACCAACCATGCATTCCCGCTCTTCACCCTGCAATAAGCGGTCACTATTTTCCCGCCCTAAGGAAGGGGTACGTCCACCCGACGAAGACAATAGTAGCCGACCGGGGGTCAGGCACCTGTAACCTCGAGTGTGACATAACATCCTCATGCCACATTCCTGACGTTCCGCTCGTAGAGGAGGTGTAACATATTAATATTAGGGGGAGTAGACGTGGGAATCAAGGGTTGGAGGAGTACGGTGGAAATGTTTTCATCCAATTACTCACAACCCGTGACACCTTTACAATCTTATTTTCTCCTTTAAAATGATTTAATTGATCGCTCGTCGCAATAATTCTTCCAAGCTCTGTCTACCACAGAGAAAACCTGAAGTCCATATTTGCATTTCCAACAGCTCAAATAATTCACTAATTACGTAAAAAACAAAGCTATTTAAAGAAAAACTATGCAAAGTGATATTTTCTAATCTGGAGACTTTTGAAATCATATCTGCAACACTTTTGAAAAAAAATCTACTTAAAATGAAATTCAACTGCAAAAAAACGAGATTAAAAAGTATATTTGGTAGGCACCGCCCACCACAACCTCTATGGCGTCATTCTGCCATTTTGTGCTGTAGTTTATTCAGTTCCAGTGTATTCGTCATTTTGGTAGAAATGACGTAGACTACAACCGACAGTGGGAGCACGTGTTTTAATTTTAGCAGTTGTGAGATCAGTCCAGCTTTGGGCATCGTGGTATGTGGATGTATGTTGTCGTTTTATCTACACATAATTATTGTACTCCTCTGTGTTCACCATTATATGTCAGTTCATGTTCATGCAGTTATACTAAATAATTAAATATTATATTGTTACTTTCGACCTGAGTCAACTTGGTATATTAGTGTTGTTCACTGTTGTTGGAATATCTAATACAAGTTTATATAAAGAACTTCGCAGCAGTAATTATGTTATGTTATTTCTACTACACAGCCTCTGTCATCGCTATCATTAACAAAAGTACAATAATTTTAATTTATTAAAACAAATGACATAATCAAACTGTAAATACTTTAATTTAGCATAATAATTATTAATTATTAATCAAATGACGTAATCAAAAAAAGTTAATTATAAACTGTTGGTTATTTTCATTATTTCGATAATATAAAAGAATAAACATTAAATTTAGTGTGTTACGATAAATATCTGTTTCTGTAATGCACTAAAAATAGACAAACAAAACCACATAGAGTAACTTTAAAATCTACTTATTTTACAAATATGCTTTTATTGCAATAATAAAGGGTACATAAAAGTACAAAAAAATATTTCACCGGTTAATATTGTTACTTTATCTATGGGTTATGATTTTTTTTCTTGATACTATAAAACACAACTAATGTAACGGTATAATCCATTTGTTTGTAGGACCATTTTTCATCCACTCCAAACCCTACTGTGCATGCAAATCTTTTCTTTAATTGCCAAATGAATCACACATCGCCTTTTGAATCTTCTGCCATCCTTTGTGACCATTAAACTCCGCGGTTCTCAACATTTTATGCGACTATACCCCAAAGGATGTGAAAATATTTCTGCAGGTACCCATTCACAAGTAAGTTATTAACGAAAATTATATGTCGCTGCGTACCGTTGAATAGACTTTGCCGTACCTCTTAGGGTACGCGTACCACCGGTTAAGAACCGCGGGTTTAAGTGGGGTTTTAACTAGCGTAAATATAAAACTGTTTCATTACTTCCTCAATTAATATTAATCCCTCCCCACTGAAACGTCAGCAGACCCATAGATAACACAAACAGATAACACAGATAACACAAACAGATAACGAGTCATCATTTAAATGATCTAAAATGTATAACCAAATCATTTACATGTAGGCTACATGTTATAATACAGTGTTATAAATAATAATTTTTTTTGCTCAGACATAAATTATAAAATAACCATTTTTTTATAAAATGTGTAGACAACAATATCATTTTAAAAAAAAATGTAAACTTAATCTTTTATTTTTTTAAATAATGAAACTCATGTTTCGAGTTACTCATATTATGGCAATAAGATCTCATATAAGATCATCCAGGTAAGGCTTAGTATTTTAAATAGGCAGTTAGGCTAAAATATAACTTTAAAGATTTAATAAAATAATAATATCCAACAATACATTTGCCTTCGTTGCGATATTACATTTGGGTGTAACATTACTTTCAGCTTTTAAAGTTAAATAAAGTACAAAGAAGAAAAAATGTACCAAGAGGATTTTGAGTCACACATTTTGAAAAACATAATAATACTGGGAATTCACCAGTGCTTCGCCCATGCAACAAACAGACAAAGGTTTTGTGACGTCACCGTTGTTGTTGACCATAACGAGTTCCTTGTCACAGATTCGTACTCAACGCCTGCAGTGGCTTTTTCGCGAATAAACTCAAGTCATACGAGGGAGACGGTATTGAAATGAAAGTTCACGTCTCAGATGTTCATCCAGATATATTCAAATTAATTCTTGATCTCCTCTACTGTGGCTCAGACATTTTAACTGAGAGGAACATGCTGCAAGTCTGGAGCGCTTCCCATGATTTACAGGATATTACGTTTTTAAAGACAATGTGCGAAAAATTCGTCTTAGATAGTGTCAACGACAAAAATGTTTTGAATATTTATTGCAAAGCCAAATGTTTCCAGTCTGAAAATGTTCTTCAAAGAGCACTAAGATACATTGTGACAAACTTTCAATATTTATTTTGCTCGTATAACTTTTTCAAGATTTACTTTGAAGACCTCGTTTATATTGAAAGAACCGCAGCTGCCAGCAGACGAACAATCTAAAGTGGAGGCCATTTTAAACTGGTGTGGAACGCACGATACGCAACGGGTACGAATTTTAAACACGGTAACAATCTGCAACCCTCGGCGATTTGTTTGAACTTGTGGATTGGTCCAATATAAGCATCGATTTTCTTCAATATCTCATGGTTAATGAAATGGTCCAGGCCAATAAAAGAGCCATTGCAATCGTGAATAAGAGTTCAGCACAACGTTTAATGGCATTGAGATCGTTTGCCCTAGATCGACCAGGGGTACCGGAATCGCAACAAACAGTTTTGGATGTTGCGTAAGTATTGCAGCTAAATCATTATTTTATTATTGACTAATTTATTATTTTATTTACTAGATCTGTTTTTAAGCTTGCGATACATAATTTATTAACTTTTTATCAAAAATTAAGCAAAGAAATTATTTACCTTAGGAAAGAAATTAAAAACAATATTAGTTGTCTTGCAATAGATTGTTTGCCAAATGTTTCTATTAAACCGTTGTAATGGTTTGGTGGTTTCTATTCGGTGAATGAAAAGGTAATTTTAAGATTTGAGACATAGTAATACATTTATGCTGGTTTCTAGTAAACTTCACATTTTCTTTTTCTTTCTGTCCTTATTTTTTTACTCAAATTTTAAAGCCTTCTATCAAGTCAAATAAAAACTAGAGAGGGAAAGGAAGCCAGTTCTTAAAAGGAAGCAATAACGCAGATAAAGTGAAAGTGTTACAAGAAGTTCCCAGCTGTTTTATCCGAGGCTCGAACCGAAGATCATTCTGTGATCTGACCGTTGTTGTGGAGGATCGAGATTCGATGTCACAGATTTGTACTTAACGCTTGCTCTGGATATTTCAAGTCGTTTTTCAACGCAGATACAGTAAAAACAGAAAAAAAGGATGGAGAGTCATTGACAGGAAATGTCATCGTCAGTTTTTACGACAGTCGCTGATATGATTTACGACGGTTCAGAGCTTTTAACCAAACAGAACATGCTGAAATATTGAGTGCATCGTATATACTGAAGATTCCATTTATTATGACATATTGCACACAATTTGTGTTTCAAAATATGAATGCTGATAACTGTTACGAAGGGATTTGTGTTTGTTCGAAGTTGCTGAATTCAAAAATAATTTTTGGTTGTTTTTGTTTTGAGATTTATGGTAACGAATTTCCGTATTCTTGTCGATGCTATAAATTTTGCGAGAATTCCTAGTGACGTTTCTATCCCAAATCCTGATGGATAAAAGCTTGCAAGTTAGTGTTGATGAACAGATTTGTGCAATATTAAAATGGTGCGGGGCTGAAGAGATGGGAAAACAGGCACCCTGTGGCGGGATAAGTGAGGATGTAAAAAGCAATCTGTCATACCTGGGAGTTTTAATTACAAAGGTTGATCTGACACAGGCTAGTCCGTTCAGCATATATAAATTGATGACCGATCGCTATATACAACAAGACAAGGATGCAGTGGTGGTAGTGAATTTGCAAGCAGCAAACATTTTGGAGAAATATAGTTAATCAGATAGTAAGTACATTGTTTCGAGCTATTATTTATCTCAATGAATTGCTGAACCTTCCTAGGTTCTTATATAGTCCAAGTATATTTTTTTTAAATGTAAATTAGTCAAAATATACATTTGGTTATTATAAATTACTGTAAGCATTATTTTTTTTTATTCTTATATAGCAAAAGGTTTGTATTCGTTTATTGGAATACGTAAAGGTTCGCCTTATTATTGTAGTACAATTAACTATTCAAATTGCTATTTTATAATGTTGTTTTTATCTTTAGTTATTGGGTTTGATCTTGAAAACAAAGAAAAATCCTGCGGTTTTAACTATAAATGTTTTTTTTATTTCAATCAAATGAAATAGATTCGACAATTCCATAATCATCACAACTTGTTTTCTCAATAAATAAATTCAATTTCAATGTTTGTACATAAAATACTAAATTAAGCTCAAGAGTTCGAATTTCAAAAAACGGTTCGGATTATGGTGTGCAGCTATACCAAAGTTTTTGTTTATATTACAGCTGGCTGAATTAAAACTGATTACTTATTACAAAAGGGTTTGCATCCATGGAATAGGCCCTGCAACCACTAACTTTGGTGAATATTTAGAAATAGCGCGACGTAAACAGTACCAATATCAAGAGATATTTTCTGATAAATTTATTATATTGGAAGCTTCCTGCACATAAGCTTCTTCTTCTTTGTTCTCGATATATGATTATGGAGGATTTCAAACGACCAGGCCTATAGTTATGATGAACTGCACGTGGCATCAGGTCCGTCTCGCTCCCATAAAGTTTTTGATTGAAGGAGGTTATCTGTGGCCAGAACCTGTTTCGAGCTGTGTCATGTAGGCATGTTTGGAGAACATGTTCTGCATTCTCTGGAGACATCCCACATGGGCAGTCCTCACTGTTTCCAATGCCTAGCCTTCGGAACATGTGTTGTCTTAGTCTGTTGTGCCCAGTTCTGAGTCTGAAGATAATATTTTGAGCACATAAGCTAATATCACATTAATTGTTATAAAAAGGGCAGATTAAATTGATTAGGATGGGAAGAAGGTATCAACTGACACCTCGATTTCCCTTGCAACGCCGGGTATAACAGCTAATATATATATATACATAGTCAAACAAATAACAAGGACCGGGGAGGGAGAGATAGAGCATGAGGAGAAGTATTTGGAATGGCACCCTTGCAAACAACAATCAATTGAGTAAAATCTTACCACTAAAAATATAAACTATACGGTAAAACATCGTTCGGATGGATATTTAAAAGAAATGTCAATACATAGCGTAATGTGTTTTAGCAATAATATCAAATGTTTCTAAGTTAACGAGATCCACTATCGCACAAATAAGTCTTGTTATCAGCTGTTTTAATTATCACACAGTGGCCACAGACAGAATGCGTGTGTGTTTGAACGTGATTGGTGCTTCAGTGTAAGCTATTTAAAAAAATATAATAAAATAAAAATTCAGTCTGTAATACTTTCATTAAAGTGTAGTAGTCTATGTTTTTCCCCTAATTTTTTTTTTTATGAAATGAGCTATTCAATTTTATTTTCTTGTTACAATGCAATAAGACCCTAAATTTTTAACTTCCGAATTCTACAAATTTGGCGAAATAACTTGTGATCTTTTATCAGAAAACATCTTTCAAAACAGCAAAAAAAAAAAAAAAAAAGAAATAAAATGATTTTTAAAAAAACTTCTATCAAGAATGATTAGAATCTTTTCTACTACTTGTTCATCAAGTTTGTATATTTATGACATTAGCTTAGCAATGCCAGGAGTTTCCTCATGTTTTCTGCCACTTGCTTGTTGGTGGCAGCGAACGAAGTTATATTGTTGTTCAGGACGGTCTTATTGGTCATCGATTCAGTCAAACATATGTGCTCGTCTTTTTCAAGTCCCTGAACCCACCAGACTGCCAACATGCTGACGTCTTATAGTTTGTGTGACTCTATCTTGGTCTTGCTGGGCACTTTGCTGATCCCCAGCCCCGCACCATTTGAGAATCGCGTCAATCTGAAAATCACAACATTCTTTCAATGGCCTGTCTTCCAGAAGCTGTAAAGATCATCGCACTGAATCAGTGTTAAATATGGAAATGTTCGTTTGTTAAATCTCCGAGAGTTATTTACCAATTGCTTGTATAATTGACACTAGGTATATGACTAAAATATAACCCCATATCCCCATATTATATTTCGTGGAGCTTTGTATCACAAATAAAGAAATTATGGGTCATTTTTGATTTTTGCATAAAAAAGTTCACGCTCCGATCGACTCGAATATTTTATAACATACAAATTATCAAATATTTCAATAAAGGTTTCACCATTATAAATAAAAGTCAAATAAGTATAATATTGATAATTCTCTGCACAGATATTAGAACGCTTCGTTGGTATAGAAGTTGGATCTGGACCATAACTCATCTAACAATGACTTCAAATCTGTTTGTATGCCAACACAAGCATGATAAATTATCCAATATTAGTATTGAAACACTGGGCAGTGAACCAGATGTCAGCCCACGTACCACTGATGAAATAACATGCTGCATTAGCTGTTTGCAGATACTCATCAGAACGAATGATGACAAACAATAAATTGCCCTTGAGTTCCATCTCTCATTACTGATTTTTGGAAGTGATTGAAAATTTACTTTTGGTAAGCTTCCTTTAGTTTTGAAAATTCTGTAGCATTATGTTAAAGCTATGTCATTTCGCCAGCACTCTTGTTCTGATTTCTTTAGTGGTGCTCCAGCATTATCAAATGATGTTTTGAGTTGTTCATACTTTTCTGCTATTGCTGAAATAAACAGTAGCTGATGTTTGGTGAAGTTGTTGATGTACTAAAATGATCATTCATGACATGTTTCAATATTGTATCTAGAATGTGGTGATATCATCCAATGTATACACCTTTTTTCTAATCCAACATCTTGAAAGTGTTTCTGTAACATTGTGACTTCACCAATTCTTCTTCAAGTATTTGCTGCAGTTGTGTCAGAGGCAATCTTTTTTATTCATTGAGCACAGTTTTCATTTGGGAAAAGTGAAGGGTAGTATGGCAGACTAGGGCCCTAAATAAGATGTAGAGCCAAAGAAAGAAAGATGAAGACAGTTTTGCATTTGCCAGCTGAAGAACAGCGAGTCTGACAGCATCATAGGCTTTATTTTGTATGGTCTTTCCATCAAGTTGTAAGCACAAATGTTCTTTTTAAGTTTTCCTTGAAATTACTTTGTAATTTTTCTCCATCTTTCATTAGACCTATGTAAATGCTGCTTTGAGTTGGAGTAGATATGCAAACTCCAGTTCCCGACTTTTTGGACCTTCCTTGCATTCAATTTTGCTGCAGTCATTAAACGCACTGAAGAAGTTTTTTGTCTTTTAGACTTTAATGGTTTCTCATTATCTTTACTACTATGGGAACACTGTTCTATACTCACAGAATCTTCTGTATCCGACACTTGATTCAACACTTTCTTCAGTAAAGCTTTCTTTAAAGGTTTTTCCCTTTAAGTAATTTTATTTTTCTTGGGTGAATCTTTAGTGAATCATCTTCAATAGCCTACTTTTCGATTTGTTGAAATGTGAAGTGCATAGAACTCTTTGTCGTCTCGTCACAACCACTCTCCTTTCTCATCTCTTACATTAAACATCGCTGTAAGATTATAGTTTCCAGGACTTCGATTATGGCTTTCAAACTTCTTAACAACATTGTACAATCATGCCTTTTCTGCTTTTTACATCAGAAGCAATTGTTTTATACATGTTCATGATATGTAGACCCATTGGAATTTTTAGCATTTGATCAAAACTGTCAACAGTCTTTGGTGATTTAATGCCTTTTCGGAAATAAACTAGATTTGAAGTCCAAATTATATTGCTCGTCTCGGAAGCTGGAGCATTTTTGACATTACTGCTCTGAGACAATCCAGAAATGACACAAATACTAATTATGCATATAATAGTTGCCAACTAAAATGCTGACGGTGCATGGAGCAACAAAGAACAAAATTACAGTTAAAATATTAAATATGACATACGATTTACTCGGCGTGTGGAGGGTGACCTTTTTTAACAGTTGAGAGTTGTAATTGATATTTTTTGTTTAGATATGATAAATATCCACTTGTGGCAGTAAGGGGAATAAAAAATAATGAAACAAAATTTAGTCAAATACCTAATGGACACAACGCTGCTTTTAAATACGCTTGTTTTATATACCATTTATATTAATGTCACATCAATTACATGTGAATACAACTTTTAAGCTGAAGTCTAAAAACTATCACTAATATCATGGGGATATAAACAATTTTTTCTTCTTAGAATAATCATAATTTATATTGAAAAAAATATTATTACAGATACTTACATTAAAAAAAAGACAACAGATCAAGTTAAAACTGTTGAGATGAAGAAAAAATAAATAAAAATTTTAATATTTTTTTGCCATGATATTAAGAAAGTTACATAACTTTCTATAAAGAGTACATTATAAGAGTCTACCTAACACACTGTAACAGTCTACCTAACACATAGTAATAGTCTACCTAACACACTGTAACAATCTACCTAACACACTGTAACAGTCTACCTAACACACTGTAACAGTCTACCTAACACACTGTAACAGTCTACCTAACACACTGTAATAATCTACCTAACATACTGTAACAATCTACCTAACACACTATAACAATCTACCTAACACAATGTAACAATCTACCTAACACACTGTAATAATCTACCTAACACACTGTAACAGTCTGCCTAACACACTGTAACAATCTACCTAACACACTGTAACAATCTACCTAACACACTGTAACAATCTACCTAACACACTGTAACAATCTACCTAACACACTGTAACAATCTACCTAGCACACTGTAACAATCTACCTAACACACTGTAACAATCTACCTAACACACTGTAACAGTCTACCTACCACAATGTAACAGTCTACCTAACACACTGTAACAATCTACCTAACACACTGTAACAATCTACCTACCACTGCTGCCAATAATCTACCTAACACACTGAAACAATCTACCTAACACACTGTAACAATCTACCTAACACACTGTAACAGTCTACCTACCACAATGTAACAGTCTACCTAACACACACTGTAACAATCTACCTAACATACTGTATCAGTCTACATAACACACTGTAACAGTCTACCTAACACACTGTTACATTCTACCTAACACACTGTAACAGTCTACCTAACACACTGTAACAATCTACCTAACACAATGTAACAATTTACCTAACACACTGTAATAATCTACATAACACACTGTAACAGTCTGCCTAACACACTGTAACAGTCTACCTAACACACTGTAACAGTCTACCTAACACACTGTAACAGTCTAACTAACACACTGTAACAGTCTACCTACCACAATGTAACAGTCTACCTACCACAATGTAACAGTCTACCTAACACACTGTAACAATCTACCTACCACACTGTAACAATCTACCTAACACACTGTAACAGTCTACCTAACACACTGTAACAGTCTACCTAACACACTGTAACAGTCTACCTAACACACTGTAACAGTCTAACTAACACACTGTAACAGTCTACCTACCACAATGTAACAGTCTACCTACCACAATGTAACAGTCTACCTAACACACTGTAATAATCTACCTAACACACTGTAACAATCTACCTACCACCCTGTAATAATCTACCTAACACACTGTAACAGTCTACCTAACACACTGTAACAATCTACCTAACACAATGTAACAATTTACCTAACACACTGTAATAATCTACGTAACACACTGTAACAGTCTGCCTAACACACTGTAACAGTCTACCTACCACAATGTAACAGTCTACCTACCACACTGTAACAGTCTACCTAACACACTGTAATAATCTACCTACCACACTGTAACAATCTACCTAACACACTGTAACAGTCTACCTAACACACTGTAACAGTCTACCTAACACACTGTAACAGTCTACCAAACACACTGTAACAGTCTACCTAACACACTGTAACAGTCTAACTAACACACTGTAACAATCTACCTAACACACTGTAACAGTCTACCTAACACACTGTAACAGTCTGCCTAACACACTGTAACAATCTACCTAACACACTGTAACAATCTACCTAACACACTGTAACAGTCTGCCTAACACACTGTAACAATCTACCTAACACACTGTAACAATCTACCTAACACACTGTAACAATCTACCTAACACACTGTAACACTGTAACAATCTACCTAACACACTGTAACAGTCTACCTAACACACTGTAACAATCTACCTACCACACTGTAACAATCTACCTACCACACTGTAACAATCTACCTAACATACTGTATCAGTTTACTAGTAACTAAAATATACAATCATACCTCGGTTTACTAGTAACTAATATATACAATCATACTTCGGTTTACAAGTAATAAATATATACAATAATACCCCGGTTTATGAGTAACTAATTTTATGAGTGTTTTGTATGACGAGCAAATTTTTTCAACAAATGTGATGTGCGAGCGATGCCTTGCTAGACAACGAAATTTTAAAAAAAAATGTACTCTGAGAATAAAAGGGATGTCTTACAGTACATAAATGCTTATTAGCTTTTATTTCTACCGAGATTTGTTTAATTACTACAGAGACGATGGACACCTCCTAGCTCGGTCTTACTCAGCAAACGTAACGTGTATAGTCACTGTATAGTCAACATCTGTATTAGCGTATATTGTTTACATAAATGTTGTAACTGCTGTTACTGTGTAGTATGGACGACCAGCCCCGTAGCGTGAAAATTCTACAGCAGGGGCCAGGCAATAGGGGGGGGGGCAGGTAATACATTTTTACTAAGTAGAACAATTAAGCAGAGGGGGCAGACAAAACGCTGGGGGGGGGCCAGCCCCTGCCCCCCCCCCGCACGCTACGGGCCTGTGTACGACAATTAACACATGAGGAAATAAAAGTAAGATGTACCTCATTATAAATAAAAATTAAGACACTTGTGTAGAATGTTGTAGACATCATTCTAGTAAAGCGTGTAGCAGTACGAACGATACTTTTGTTTAACACAATTTTAATTCAAATGTCCTAGAAATTCTTAAAAATTAAACAAAAGCAAATGACAGTGGATAGTTTCCTTTTAATACCCCACAAAAAATAATATATAATGATAAACAAACAGATAGCATTGATTTTTGTTAGAAACTTTGAAACACGAACCACCAAATAATTATATTTGATCCCTTCAAAACGTGTATATATATAGAAAAACATTTTTTAAGTAAGCTTTTATAATATGCACTGAAAATTATAATAAAACAATTCATTAAACTATATACAAATATTTATATATATAAAAATAATATCATTGCAAAAAATACAAGCGTGGGTGCCCTTTTTAGTATGCAGATTATTTATTTATCTATTGCTAGTAATCAACTTATGTTAATACATATTTAGTTAACTTTATCGTAATCCTCAATAATCCATCATACCCGTCTAGATTTTAAACTTTTAGCTTTTTCTTTTAATCTAAAATTGTTCTCACTTCATAATAAATCTTATTTATTTATTGTCAGTTCTTTGTATTTTTGTCTGGAAATCTCTACAACAACAACAACCGAATAACAATAAAGATTATAAATCTATCTGCAGTGTTGACAAACTGAATGACTTGATCTTATTAATTGCCCGTTAAAGGGTTCATCATGTTGTCCGCCGCTTGCCTGTTGACCGCAGTCACAGCTGTGATGTTGGTCAGGACCATCTCATTGGTCAACAGGCCGACCAGACATTGTGTACTCGCCTGTCTCAAGTTGACCGCTGCCATCAGACTGCCAACATGCTGACGTCTTATAGTTTGTGTGACTCTATCTTGCTGATCCCCAGCCCCGCACCATTTGAGAATCGCGTCTATCTGAAAATCAGCACATTCTTTCACTCGCATGTCTCCCAGAAACTGTAAAAGGTCTTCATACTTAATCAGTGTGAAACTCTCCGAATTGGCCACGGCGTAAAAATTTGTCCGCTATGAAGTTGAAAATAAATTCGATAACTTTTGTTGAGCATAGATCTTGGCCGTGTTTGTAGGTCTCATAAAAATTGGAAGCTGTGTTGTTCTCCATGACAAAGTCTTCACACATCGCTATCAGGAAGCTAATCTGGAGTTGGTTCGCATTGCGTGCCACATTTGTATTACGTTCTCTGCGTTCAGGACATCGCATCCTCCGTACAGAACGTCGAGGATGAATCCCTGAAGATGTCTGGGCTCGCTCCCTGCAAGATGACTCTCATCTCGCGACTTTCCCTCATGTCGCACCTGAACATCCCCTCAAAGAAACCCGAGCAGGCGTTGAGCACAAACCTGTGGCAGGGGAACTCAAAATCATCGATGGCGACAGTGAAGTCGCAAAACATTTCTCTGTTGTTTCCCAGGGAGAAACACGAGAGAACCCCCAAAAGCGATTTTACTTCTTTTCTCCTCAGTCAAATCATTGCTGAAAGAAATAATAATAAAAAACGATATATGATCCACTAAAGATGTAAAAAATAATTCCTTAAATAATGAAATATTTCATAAATTATTTATATTTTTGTTATCTAAGCTTCAGTATGTAATTCTACGTTCACAAACACACATACTTATATAAACCAAAGTGCTAAAAATAGAACACTTCCGTGGTGAGAGTATACTTTTCCATACTTTTTTACACAGTCATAGATACATTCACGTGATCTGGTCCTCACTCTTCTATGTAAATCAAGAGTTATTTAAGAAAAATAATTAGTTTCCATCCGTTTTAAGAGTTTATGTATGTTCTGCTCCATAGAATAGATGATAATTACACAAAAAATACTTAAAGGAGATTTATGCTATATTAAACAGGCAGTAAATCTGTAGACACAGTACACAATTCAGTCTGTGCCCTGTGCCATCATTCTCAGAAACCATACAAAATAGCAGAAACATTATTTTTCATAATTATTTTATCTTAATAAACATTGTTTTAATTTTCACAGATAAGAAAAAAAAGTTACTGTTATAAAAATTAAACCGAATAAATTATATACATTGACTGTTTGAAATGTAATTTGTGGCTGGTAAATGTAGATTGTGACGAATGATTGTAGATTGTGATGAATGATTGTAGATTGTGATTCAAGAAAGGTAGATAGAGACGGACGAAATGTAGATTGTAACGGGTGAATAGTAGTTTGTGAGGGATAAAATGTAGATTGTGGCGGATGAATTGTAGATTGTGACGGATGATTGTAGATTGTGACGGATGATTGTAGATTGTGACGGATGATTGTAGATTGTGACGGATGGTTGTACATTGTGACGGATGGTTGTAAATTGTGACGGATGGTTGTACATTGTGACGGATGGTTGTACATTGGGACGGATGATTGTAGATTGGGACGGATGAAATGAAGATTGTGAAGGATGATTTAGCTCGTGACGGATGATTGTAGATTGTGACGGATGATTGTAAATTGTGACGGATGGTTGTACATTGTGACGGATGATTGTAGCTCGTGACGGATGATTGTTGATTGTGGCGATGAAATATAGATTTTTTCTACATGCGTTAGGCTGCGTGAATGAGGTATTTTATTTGTTCCTAACAGCCCCTATCCCTATATTAGTGTTAGGTATAAGCCTTAGAGTGATTAATTCATGGCGCCTCGGTGTACTTCATTGTTTTTTTTATAAATAGGCTAACGTATGGAGCTGTTTTGCTTCTGTAACAATGTTATTACACTCGAGAGTACCCAAATTTCCGGAGCAATGCTTGATATATGTGTATGGCAGGGGTGGGCAAACTACGGCCCGCGGGTCGCATGCGGCCCGTCAGAGTATATCATGCGGCCCGTATGAATATAATATTGCGATCCTATGTTGCTGTTAATTTTCTTTGATCAGAGTTTTTGCTATATTTTTTAAATTTTATTCCGACTATTTGATTCGAATCTAGGGATATTAAATTTGTTTTATGGCTACAGAATGTTACTGATTATTACTAATCATTAATTGTTAACTGCTTTTCCGCTCTAATGGAATAGGCTTTTGTGATCAGGCGTGTTGAAAAGATAAGTGGCAATTTGATGCACCAACTTCTAGATGCAAGCAAAAGACTTATTGTGGTATTCTCTTGCGTTGGATTAGCAACTGATTTAGTTCGTAATTTAAAATGTAATGTGCATATGTAATAGTGTGGGTAGATAAAATGATAAATACTTGGTTATTATCATTAATTCATATTTTAATGCATTGCAAATTGTAATTGAAGTAGACAAAATATTGTGTTGAAGAAGTATCTTTTAAAATTATAATTTAGTTTACAAAAAATAAATAATTTAATGTATTGGATGAACTTGATGTTAGGGTGTATTGATGTCTAGCTCAATTTTTGTAGGTAGCAACCGCAAAAGCCACACGAGCTCTAATTTCTAGTGGGTTATTTTTTTTTGTGATGAGGTTCATAATGGCCCTGAATCAAAGTTCTACCTCATAAGAAGACAAAAAGCAGTCACCAACTTCTGTACAATAACCCATAATGCAGGATATAAAATTGGGATCTATTTTTGTAACCAGAATTTGTGGTATCATTGTTTAAAAAGATTGGTTTAAGTTCCTCATTTGTGATATTTCAATAAGCTGCTCCTGTATTTCTACGGATTCATATGTGTTTGGAAATTTAGTTTGTCCACCCTAGAAAGGGTTCAACACCCTATCGGAAATATAAAAAGTGAAGAATAGCTTCAAATCTTTGGTTCAGGTCTGCATGAAGAGCCAAAATTTTTTGATAGTAAGCAAGCAAATCTTCATCTCTTTTTTTTTGTTGCAATTTCGAAAAGATCTGGAAACTGAGAACATTCTCATTTTCACAAGTTTTGTTGTACAGAGAAAAGTTTTTCCATAAACGATTTTAGTTTTGCTTAAATTTAATTGGTCACCTTGTAGTTTCAAATTATTTTTTTTTAATTTGTCAAATAAATCAGTCATAAGCTATATCCATTTTAATTATTTTTACCATCATGATAGATTTAGTAACACGGAGATGTAGCATCAAAGTCCATACTTTTACCATCATGATAGATTTAGTAACACGGAGATGTATCATCAAAGTCCATACTTTTACCATCATGGTAGATTTAGTAACACGGAGATGTATCATCAAAGTCCATACTTTTACCATCATGATAGATTTAGCATTCTACAGCAGGGGCCAGGCAATAGCAGGTGGGGGGGCAGGTAAAACATTTTACTAAGTAGAACAAATAAGCAGGGGGGTCAGACAAAATGCAGGGGGAGGGGCCCGGCCCCCCTGGCTCCCCCGAACGCTACGGGCCTAAATACGTGTAACCTAATTAATACGAATAGCCTCATTAATACATGCAACCTTATTAATATCTATTACCTAATTATATGGTGTAAACAAATTAATGTGTAGAAAATAATTCAAGAGGATGAATTCTTTCATTAATTATTTCCAAAGAAGTAAATAATTAATTTGTCCAAAAAGCTGTTGAAAAGATATTTCAATTTAATTATGGCTCATTAGCACTCGGTTGAAAAGAATCGATTTAATAGACAATTTGCAATAACACAACTGTCAACACGAACATTATGTCTGCACGTCTGTGTTTTTGTATGAGGGGAAGATCATACAAGCTCTTCTTTTACAAGGCATAATTAATACTAAGCTGCATTCTGTATTGATACAACTCAGTCTGTATTGATACAAGTCAGTCTGTATTGATACAACTCAGTCTGTCATGATACAAGTCAGTCTGTCTTGATACAACTCAATGTGTATTGATACAAGTCTGTCTGTATTGATACAACTCAGTCTGTATTGACACAAATCATTCTGTATTGACACAATTCAGTCTTGACCCACTCCAAAAGAGACACGGTTACATCAAAAATTAACACAGAATTAACAAAAGTTAGTTAAATAAACAGGGGTTGGGGGAGGGGGGGGGGTGTAATGACAGTTCGTGTCTTCAAGGAACCCAATTAGCTTCACTCAAAAATAACAACAACAAACCAACAGAGGTGCATTCATAATGTCAAAGTGGCTACAGATAGCACATAGTCCAACGTTCATAGGATCAAAGTGGCTACAGATAGCACGTAGTCCAACGTTCATAGGGTCAAAGTGGCTACAGAAAGCGCATAGTCCAACGTTCATAGGATCAAAGGGGCTACAGAAAGCACATAGTCCAATGTTCATAGGATCAAAGGGGCTACAGAAAGCACATAGTCCAATGTTCATAGGATCAAAGGGGCTACAGATAGCACATAGTCCAACGTTCATAGGATCAAAGGGGCTACAGATAGCACATAGTCCAACGTTCATAGGATCAAAGGGGCTACAGATAGCATATAGACTCAAGTTCATTGGGTCAAAGTGGCCTCATAGACTCAGTCACACAGACACACACACACACTCTAAAAAATCCACACACATACTCACACACAAAGACATTCACACACACACTCAAACACAGACTCACACAAAGACACATACGCACAGACCCACACACAAAGACACACACACTCAAACACACTCACACACAGACACAAATATATGCACACACACTCAAACACACGTCTTATGATGCATATAGACTAAACGTCTGTGTTGTATTGTGTCTGTGTGTTTGAGAGAAAGAGAGAAAGAGAGAGAGAGAGAGAGAGAGAGAGAGAGAACATAAATGTGTCCAGATCGGATCTAAGGTCCAGTAAAACTAGTCGACCCCCCCCCCCCCCTTGGGTGCCCACTGTAAAAGTGAGCCGCTCCTTCAAGTAAGGATTTCTTTCAAAATGTTAACAGGCCTCCCACAGGCATTTTATTCTACGGCCTCAACATCTTTGGAAGTCTCTACCCAACCCCCCCCCCAACCCCCACATAATCCCCCCCATCCCTCAATACATAAGAACAGCTCTGTATGTCTCACTAGGTGCCATCATAGAACGTCTCTATTAAAAACCATTTATCATTTAAATTTAGAAGACAATGTATGGGGGGGGGGGAGGAAGGAAGTGGGGGAAGGGCGTGAAGGAATCGAGGGAGGGGGGAAAGATGAAAGACTGGAAGATCTTGTTTTGAAAAAAAAAAGGAACTAAATACAAATAAACTCAACAAGTAGTGTATTTTTTTGTAGTGAATTTATTGAACTATGGGTAAAAAAAAAGGAAAGTAAGGAGAAAAATTCCCCGGACCAATCGAATTAGTTATCGTGAGGGGAAACGTGGATAAACAGAGGAATGTGTGCACACGCGAGTGTAGTCGGGAGGGGGGAGCGGGGGGGCTTCTCAACTTTCTAGAAAACTGATTAGGAGTTTGTGACGGGGGTTGAGAGTGGTAGGAGAGATGAGGTATCAAACGTTAGGCCTTGACATGACCCAGGGGGCATGCTTCAACTGATGTAACAATATGTCTTGCAATACATCAGTACGTGTATACATATTTACAAATATATTTTAAAAAATCAATGCATGTTTCTATTAATAACTAGCAGTGTACCTGGAGGGAGTTCTAACGTGACACTTGAAACATTTCTAACACACCATTAGGTAAAGATATGGGTGCTAATTACGCCACCTACCTACCCGTCAACGCTAACCAACCAAAGCAAACCAAACCAATCAACCAACCAAACCAAACCAAACCAATCAAAACCAAACCAAACCAAGCACCATTAGGTAAAGATATGGGTGCTAATTACGCCACCTACCTAATGTGCAGAAATGACCTACAACGCAAATTACGTTTTACCCGTCAACGCTAACCAACCAAACCAAACTAAACCAAACAACCAACCAAAACCAAACCTAACCAAACACCAATATGTAAAGATATAGGTGCTACCAAATAAGCCACATACCTAATGTACATTTCATATTTCACAAATTACATTTTATCCGTCAACGCTAATAACTTAGAATTATTTGTTTAAACAGTAATTAATTTCTTTCAATGTTAAAATCAAAACGAAGCATTGCAATCATAATCAAATTATTTTATTTCTCTGACATTTTACAGCCCTGAGGCAAGTTGGTGTGGCACAATACAGCATCCGCGCGCAAGCTCAATTCGGCTTCTTTCTTTCCTTCTCAATTTCTTACTTACACGCTGTTCTTATATCTAGGGATTATTTGTCTTTAAAGAAATTAATACATTTAAATATACAAAATGATGTAGATATATGTCTTACAAAAAAATCAATGTATATATATATATATATATAATGTAAAAAAAAAAGTCAAATCAAGGGATAGGTGGTTTAAGGGGGGGGGGGAGGGGAACTACTTTCACCCGGTCAGTTGATAGATAGACTATGCGTGGCACCGCATAATGTTAAAACAAATACACAAATGTATATTTACATTCAGCTATGATATGCAAGTAAATAGCTTTCTGAAAAAAAAACATACAATAAACTATTGATGAACAAATCCCTGAATAACAGTATGCACGAGATTGAAGTAAAAATCAGTTTTAGAATTCAGTACAACCTAATAAACACACTCAGATCTTGACTCCAACATTTAATTATGCAGTAGCTATAAACGTATAAATATCATAAAAAAAACCTTAATCCAACGACTCACTGGCTAAAAAAAACCCCAATAAAAAAACCTAGATAAACGGAGGTATTAGATCATTTATCGATCTAACTGTGTGTGCACCACTGGTAGTGTGAAATCATTACACCAGATTACAAATAGGTTCGTCATTTCTTGTTCCATTTCGTTTATCCTCATAAGCTTTCCATTGTTCGAGGGTGGTTATGGAACAGAAGATAACAGAGAGTTGTTATGTAACAGAAAATAAAAGAGAGTTGTTATAGAACAGAAGATAACAGAAAGCTATCCATTGTTCCAGAGCTGTTATATAATTTAGAACAGAACAGATAGCAGGATAACCTTTCGGAAAGTTGCTGCTGATAATGGCAAAAGAAACTTGAACTTTATAATTAGTCAAACAAAGATGTCAACGAACAGAAAGTTAAAAAAAAAAATTTTGAAATTCTGTCAGTTGTTAACACAAGGACATCCCCGAGAATTGAGCACATTGAACATAGCAGACGTGAAAGTAATGACCTCGGCATGAGTAACCTCCACTGATTTAATTAAAGGCGTAATGCAAATATTTTATTGAAACTTAAATACAGTATATTTTATTTTAAAATAATGTGTAGTTATTTTTTCAGCTTGAGATATTATTGGGTTGATTCATTTTTAAACTCTGAATTATATTGAAAAGATTCAATATTTTAAAATAATTTTAAGATCTATAACAATTTATAGTTGGATTTTTTTTAGCATACAATCCTGCTTATATATAATTTCCAAATATCACTGTTGGTTTGCTGTGTATTTCTATATAACGTGTAGCAATCCAATGACCCTATGGCGACACTATTCGTGTCACTCCAATCTCTTCCAAAATACTACATGAAGATGTCGCCCCTTGATGGGATTAATAAATGCCGCTCGTGTGAAAGTACCTCCATAGTTACGTCATTGAGTCCACCTGGGTCAGCTTGAATGTCTATATGTCGGAACTAACCAGTTATCATTTGAAACGTTTATCACAAAAATAAATTATTCAAACAATTCGTTTTGGTTTGTTCATTCTAGGGAAAAAAATGATCGAGAATTCACCGCAAAAAATTCAAGAAATGTAGGTCATAGTAACTAGTAAATGAATTAGTTAAGCTATGGAATATAACCAGTTGATAGACTATCAGGCTATCAGACATAAACATTGAACCAACTCCAGTTTCTGTTGGTTACCTGTAAGCATGGGCGTATTCATGGTGGGAGGGCAAGGGGGGGGCATTTAACCCCCCCTACATTTTGAAAAAATGTCATATAAGAGGGGGGCATTTGCTCCCCCCCCCCCTTACATTTAAAAAAAATGTCATAAAGTTGTTATTTGCCCCCCCTCCTGGAAAATTTTTGCCCCCTCCCCCCTAGAAACATTCCTAGCGACGCCCATGCCTGTAAGTTGGCTTTATGGATACTGTAACACCACTAATATTAGTAGCCTCACCAATAGCTCTCGCAATAGACATTGGAGGTTCAACAGAGTTCAAAATTGATATTTTTATTATGGACACTTCAAAATTTTGGTTCTGTAAAATAATAATCTGAATAAAAAGCTTTCTGAAGGCAAGTCTTTGAACATTCTTTTAAGTGACTTTTTTTTTTCAGTTCAGAAATTTTTTATTTTTTTATTTTGGTATCGAGTTTTTGTCTTAAAAGATTCCAAGCATTCGATCTAATGAGCTCGTGATGCGAACACTAAGACGAGCAGATTTGAGGAAATCGATTACTCCGTGAAATCAAGGATCCAACAGCTTCCGGTAAATTGTGGAATGAATAGCTTGACAAGGTACTCGAAACATCGGCTGTAAATGGCATTCATGTCATATGTTGGATGTAACGGACAGACTATGTCATATGTTGAATGTAAAAGACAGACTAGGTCATATGTTGGAAGGCAATGCCATATGTTGGATGTAACAGACAGACTATGTCATATGTTGAATGTAAAAGACAGACTAGGTCATATGTTGAGTGTAAAAGACAGACTAGGCCATATGTTGAATGTAACAGACAGACTGGGTCATATGTTGGAAGGCAATGCCATATGTTTGATGTAACAGACAGACTATGTCATATGTTGGATGTAACAGACAGTCTATGTCATATGTTATATGTAACAGACAGACTATGCCATATGTTGGATGCAACAGCATGTGTTTTATGTAACAGATAATATCATATGATTGACGTAACAGACAAACAATTATATTTTAATGGATCCATTCAATGTATAAAATATTTGTATAAAGTATATCTATAAACAGTGAAATACTGATATTTTAATTATTTATTACGACACACAAATAATTTCTGAATTTTGAAATATTATATCATATAAAGCACATTTTCATGAACCTCAACAAAGAAATCATTTTTATTTAAAAGTAACTGGACATCCAGTCTTAAGTATCTATGACATCCAGTCTTAAGTATCTATGACATCCAGTCTTATGTATCTATGACATCCAGTCTTAAGTATCTATGACATCCAGTCTTATGTATCTATGACATCCAGTCTTATGTATCTATGACATCCAGTCTTATGTATCTATGACATCCAGTCTTAAGTATCTATGACATCCAGTCTTATGTATCTATGACATCCAGTCTTATGTATCTATGACATCCAGTCTTAAGTATCTATGACACCCAGTCTTATGTATCTATGACATCCAGTCTTATGTATCTATGACATCAAGTCTTATGTATCTATGACATCCAGTCTTATGTATCTATGACATCCAATCTAATGTATCTATGACATCCAGTCTTATGAATTTATAACATCCAGTCTTATGTATCTATGAATCCAGTCTTATGTATCTATGACATCCAGTCTTATGTATCTATGACATCCAGTCTTATGTATCTATGACATCCAATCTAATGTATCTATGACATCCAGTCTTATGAATTTATAACATCCAGTCTTATGTATCTATGAATCCAGTCTTATGTATCTATGACATCCAGTCTTATGTATCTATGGCATCCAATCTAATGTATCTATGACATCCAGTCTTATGTATTTATAACATCCAGTCTTATGTATCTATGACATCTAGTCTTATGTATATATGACATCCAGTCTTATGTACCTAAGGCATCCAGTTAGATTTACTACTTCAACATTTCCTTTAAAAATTGATATTTTATTCCAGTCACGTGTGTCTAGTAAGTAGAGTTTATAGACCATGTCAAGTATTTAGTAATTTTATAATGAAAGATGAATGTTACATGTCAACATTGTCAGCAAACACGTTATTCATTGTCATTGTTCTATTTTTGTCCAGGCTTTCATTAACTTGACTTCGGTTGTTAATGAACAAGAATATGAAAGTACGAAACTAAACTTCAACACATATTCTTCAATACGTAACTAAATTTACACGGGCATGGTCTTTGTTCCAGGCAGTCTTACAACACTAGTGTCTAGTCCATACTATCTGTACACAACATCATCTTGAACAAAATACTATCTGTATCCCACATAATCTTGCACAACATACTGTTACGACTTTCTAGAGTAGGGTATTAAGGTCACGTTGGCTCGTTATTTGAATAATACAAGATATATTCTCACTCTAATTACTATTTACATATGTTATATAATAGTCCAGGTGAATCAAGTCTACCGTGAGTACAACTGACCCAGATTTTACCGTGAGTACAACTTACCCAGTTGAACTAGTTTAAACGTTTCAAAGGCTGTGCTAATAACAAACTCACCGCTACAACAGACCTGTCGACCAACTCTAAATCTGTTCTTGAACTCATCTGCTCTCTGTGTCCTCTTTAGTTGGTCGTTTGTCCCACTCTGATACTCGTCTCACTGGGTGGAGGTCATTGCGTGGGTGTGCAAATGCAGGGGCGAATGACACTATTTCATCATTTCCTTTCAATGCTCAGTGAACGACCGGAATAACAATGTGTAGGCGTTGTCCAAAAGTTGCGAGTTTTATCATTCACCTCGTCCCCCTCGGAGGTTGAAGGGGCTGAATTAGAGTTAGAACCATACCATCTGTACCCAAAATAATCTTGAACAACATACTTGCCAAATAATAATTTGCAGCATAATATATGTACACAACATAATCTTGCACACCATGTTACCAGTATACAAAATAATCTGGCACAAGAAATATTTCATTATTTCAGTCCAACATTTAATCCTCTTGATATGGTGGCAATAAATTATGTGTTTCACATACATTACGTGTATTTTACTCGTATATTGCATCAGTTTCACACACATTACGTGTATTTACTCGTATATTGCATCAGTTTTACATACATTACGTGTATTTACTCGTATATTGCATCAGTTTTACATACATTACGTGTATTTACTCGTATATTGCATCAGTTTCACATACATTACGTGTATTTACTCGTATATTGCATCAGTTTTACATACATTACGTGTATTTTACTCGTATATTGCATCAGTTTCACATACATTACGTGTATTTACTCGTATATTGCATCAGTTTCACATACATTACGTGTATTTACTCGTATATTGCATCAGTTTCACATACATTACGTGTATTTACTCGTATATTGCATCAGTTTCACATACATTACGTGTATTTACTCGTATATTGCATCAGTTTCACATACATTACGTGTATTTACTCGTATATTGCATCAGTTTCACATACATTACGTGTATTTACTCGTATATTGCATCAGTTTCACATACATTACGTGTATTTACTCGTATATTGCATCAGTTTCACATACATTACGTGTATTTTACTCGTATATTGCATCAGTTTCATATAAATCGTGTCCAGGTATACATTACGTGTATTTACTCGTATATTGCATCAGTTTCACATACATTACGTGTATTTACTCGTATATTGCATCAGTTTCACATACATTACGTGTATTTACTCGTATATTGCATCAGTTTCACATACATTACGTGTATTTACTCGTATATTGCATCAGTTTCACATACATTACGTGTATTTACTCGTATATTGCATCAGTTTCACATACATTACGTGTATTTACTCGTATATTGCATCAGTTTCACATACATTACGTGTATTTACTCGTATATTGCATCAGTTTCACATACATTACGTGTATTTTACTCGTATATTGCATCAGTTTCATATAAATCGTGTCCAGGTATACATTACGTGTATTTACTCGTATATTGCATCAGTTTCACATACATTACGTGTATTTACTCGTATATTGCATCAGTTTCACATACATTACGTGTATTTTACTCGTATATTGCATCAGTTTCATATAAATCGTGTCCAGGTATACTTAATATGTTGCTGACTCGTGGTATAAATGGTTATCGCAACAAATCGTTATATTTATTCTCTAGGTTTCTGACAGTCATTTAACAGAACATTGAGAAATGGGATATGGTCAGAAATAACTCAAGTGTTTCCACTAAACAGTACACGCGTGGACCTACTTTCCATATGCGTCACTCACCGGAAGTTCTAGTCAGACTGTAACAAAAAGAAAGTCATCTAAACAATAATTCTGATATCCTCAAGTTACAGTCTACTACTTGAGTTTGTTTGTCGGCGTATTCACATTTATAGGTAAAGATGTTAGAAGTAAACATCTGGTTTAGGTAAACATTTGTTATTGGTTAGCACTTATGATTGGTCAAAATGTGTTATAATTTAACATTTGCGGGATTTACTGTTTCTTACGAGCTGCACATTAGATATTTTAGTGCATTAATTTGATGTTTTTCGGTTGAAATAATAAATAGCGAAGCGGTATAACGTAAATAATGCGAAGTACATGAAAAAAAAAATAATGCACTTGCAATATTTCACCGTTAGATTAACTTTCTGTGAGATACTTGTAACAAGATTTTATTTAATTGAAAGAAACTGACGTTTACACTCATTACATGAATCATGCAATTCTATTTTTTTAATTAGTTTCAATGTTTACCTTCTTTCATCCCAAGTCAGATGCAATTATTATAATAACTATTTATTGTGGGAATGCATTATACCTGACGGGAAATATTCTAAAATATAAGTATAAATTGTTTTATATTTTAAAAAAAAGGTAACAATAATAACTACACATACTTTTAATGTAGTATTATACCATTGCAATGAAAAGAAATTATACAGTATTTAGTATTATTGAAACTTTTGATGACTCTTTTATTTAGATCAGGGGAAAGTACTTGAGATCCTAATCCTATCACACCAGCCATTTTTCAGGTGCCCAGTTCCTTTATGCAAACCTATCCCCTCAAGTTCAATAAAGTTGCATGTTTATACAACCAACATACCCCCCCACGTAGAATAAAGTAGCATGTTTATACAACCAACATACCCCCCAGTACAATAAAGTAGCATGTTTATACAGCCAACATACCCCCCAGTACAATAAAGTAGCATGTTTATACAACCAACATACCCCCCCCCCCAGTACAATAAATTAGCATGTTTATAAAACATTCTCGCCGATTATTTAGTCATTTTAGAATTCCAGAAATTGTTTGAAAAACAAAAAAAAAAAAAACAATAAACAAACAACGGTTTAAAGCAGTTACAACAGCCATGTTCATTACAGTTTCCATCAGCGCCACTCTTGATTTATTTGTTCAGACAGTTGAACGACATGTTCAGTGATAGACTCTAAGACAGTGGTTCGTCTGGTTTAAATGGGGGACATACATATTAGGTATATGACTTCAGAACAACACTTGTATGGCATACCGTCAACAGACGACTTTTTATTGTAGAAACACAAAACCATATGAAATTTATTTAAAAAGTTGAAAAATGTCACCCACCAAACATTTTGAAGTTTTAGAAAAATTGACATTTGTTAATAATTTCAAGTATTGTTTCATAAACTTTTATTTGTAAAAATAAAACGTAAATTCAGTTTCTTTGGTGAGTGGCAAAGGGGAATAATATCTTGCAGAATTTTTATTGCTCTTTCTGCACAAACATTGCTACGTGGAGTGAGTATTGGAGATGGACTTTGAGACCAATGAGTTCGAAAACAGCGCAACCCCTTTGGATAATCATTAACAGCATGCTAAAGAAGTTCATATTGTTCAGCTTTGTAATGATGATCACTAAACCAGGCATCACTCCATTGTCCACAGATAAATTCACACAATTTCTGAAGGTTCTTTCGTTCATCAGGCAATAGTATGAAAGCCAACAATGCAAAAATTGCTCGAGAGTTCCATCGGGCATTGCTGAGGCCAGGCAGTGCACTAAAATTAACTTTTGGCATTTGTTGAGAATTCTTAAAATGCTTAAAAACGCAAATTAGATGGTTCAAAAATTTCATATCATCTCTCCAACCTATTTCCTGTTTTTTCTAAAATTGAAGCACATTTCTTTGTTTTACTTTCAAAATCTTTTTTTAACATTACATAATCTTTAAGCATCTTATTTACAAATGGATAATTTATGTTAGGAGACTCAGTTGAATCACCGAGCAATGCATCATGCACGTGTCTAAGAACACGATCAAGTATATAGTGCTGACAACCTATAAAGACTGGTGCAGACTCACCATGTTGAACAAACAGTTTCTGAAGTTTCACCACAACACCAGACTTCGACCCTGTATTAACATTTGTAGTGTCTGACACTATCATCTTTATAGCTGACCATAAGTGATAATCATCTAAAACTTTTTGAATGGCAGATCCAATCCTAGCAGCTTTGCCATCAGGTAATGCTAAGACGGCTAGCCTCACTTCTTTTGCTTCATTTTTTAATACAACTACTTGGTGTTCTTTTTTCTTAATAATTTTACCATCAAACTGTAAACTCCATAAGCTATTACGCATGTATTTATTAATGTTTCTTTTAGTTTACTTGCTTTTCTGAATACAGCTCAATAGACACCTGACTGAGAAGGAGTTGCTATTTTTACGCCGGACTTCTGCAAAATTTTGCTTACTAATGTTGCTCTTCGAACTGGTAGTTTCCCAGACGTTATCACTTGAATCACTGGAACTTTCAAAACTGCTTTGTTGTTGTTGTGCCTCATTAATTTTGCAAACAATTTTCCGTTTTGATGGATGAATTGTACTTTGACTAGCAATTTTAGTTTAGCATATCCCGTCTTACCTCCACTTTGAATTTGTATTTCGTAAAGATTTTTGTCCTCAGCACATAACCATGGACCAGTTTTGTTTGTGACATCAAATAACTTATCAAACTGCTCCTGTATGTCACCCACAGGTTTTTTTCAAATGAGCATCATACCTTTTAATTAAAGTTTCAATTTTTCTGCTCACTGATCGCAAAGACAGTATTGGGAAATTCAAAAAGCTCCATAATAGCTCTACTTCTTTCCTGAGTGCTGCAACTCTTTTCAATCTGGATTTGTCCATAGATGCCAAGCCCATGTAGCGACCAATTATCATCCACTCTTTTGGCATTCTAGAATGTGAATGCAATGGCTCGATCTCTAGTCCTATTTTGTTTCTTTTCTTCAGAGTGTTTTGAATTTTTTCAAATTACTCGCTCATTTGTCTTTATTTTTAGCAACGGAAAGTGATGATTTTTTGTAAGACATTTTTAAGAATAAAATTAACCAAAATAAAAATTGTTATTCAAACTCAAGTACAAGTGAAAAATCTAACATGGAGAACAGGAAATAGAATTTTAATGATAAACAACAGGAGTAAAAGTGAACTTCAGTACAAAGAGCCAAATGGATTATTTGTAATCGAAAAATGTTTTGGTGGGTGAACTTTTTCAACAAAATTGTTGATTTTTTGTTGTATTTATTATTTTTATACAAAAGTTCATCAAAATCTGGCACGCCACTAATAAAATTACAAAATTTGTTTTTCAAGTCATATACCTAATACATATTGTTATGACGACATTGACTGTATTGAGGCAATACGTTCACGAAATGAACAATATGATGTTCACAAAGCGAACAATTTGATGGACGTAAAGA